>WEIU01015888.1:211132-233581 GCA_013389925.1 Aegithalos caudatus
CCTTCAGGTTAAGAAGCATTACAGAGTGCTGTAGGGGGATGCCAAGGGAGATTGTCCTTTGGTCTGGTTAAAATACAGCTGTTGCAATTCTCATTAATTTTGTTATTTTTGTGAATTCTTAGTCATCTCTTGCAACATGCCAATATTAGACAGCATTAGTGGAAATATGTGATTTTAGATTTCTATAAACATATCTACAGAGGGGCTTATGTACCCTTTAAACTTCAAATAGTGCAGCCTACCCAGGCAGGCAGGCTTTAGGCTAGGATTTTGTGAGTATCCTCAGGTCTGGCATCCAAGCATCCAACTGCTATTGAAGACTAAAGGGATTGGTAAAAAAAACCCTCTCATTTTATGGAAATAAGAAATTATATTGAATTTTCTTCCCTCAAAAAAGAAGGAAATTGTCTTTCTTATGTAGTTTGTGGTCTTCCTCCTAACTATTTCATGTGTCTCATGATAGGAGGCATAGAGATTTTTCCAGACAAACACATAGACATAGGACGTATGGGATTGTCACTTTCTGTTTATTGTGGTGATAAAGTACAATTATTTTAGTGAATAAGCTAGGTTGCTTGAACTCTGTGTCCATCTCCCCCTCGTCTGATGCAGATCTATTAAAGACTTTGCCCTGAGACTTATGCTATAGGTGAAGGGCTTACAACTTCCCCTATGGGATGGCTAATGCTTCTGATCTGATAAAACGCCATGGTTAGGAAATGACTTTAGAAGACTATGATGGAAATGTTCTGACTGACTTTGGCTGACTACATCTCTGGTTGTGTAGGTGGCAACTAAGCTGTGGGGCATGTCTGGCCCTGCAACTCCTGGTTTCCCAGATCACTAACCTTGGTTGCTGTCACTATTCCCTTCTGCTACCTACCCACGTTATTTTTCATTGAAAACCAGGAGGTGGGAGGAGAGATGGGGCACAGTGTGATTCCAGTCACTGGGAAGTGAACCAGAAACCTGAGGAGAATTTTCTTATAGTACTTTCATAGTGGTTACTCAATGCCTCTTCAGGACAAAAAATGTTTGCATGGCTTCTTAAAGTGTTAAATATCCTGAAAGCTGAATATGTCATGCTAGGCTTAAGATAACTTGGTATTTTGGCTACTCTTGTTGGTCAGATACTGGTTTAGGTAGACAGACCTGTCTGACCTCATGTAGACATTTTTAGTCACTCATTTATGCAAAATTCCAAAACAATTAAAGATTATAACAGGTCTGTACAGAGGATTATTACAATTATCATTGTATTAATTTATTTCCTAAATTATGGATGGTCTTGTAAAGAACTCTAAAAATAAAACCCTTTATTTAGTCTAATTACCCTAGCATGTGAAATTGTACAAAGGTACCAGTGAAACTCAGAATTTTCTGCCCTCAAAAATTTTCTTGCACACTAGCTGGAATAATTCCTAAGAGCCTTGCACAAAAGAGGGAAACCAGACTAAAGAGATATTGCAGTAAATGCTACTTTTATCTACCAGCATTGGAACAGTGACTGCTCTTGAAATTCATACTCTATACAGAGAAATGGTAGCTGATGGGAAACAAATGAGGTTTACATACAAATCAGTATGTCTGCATAAGTTCCTTCAAAGGTTACCTCAATTAACATGAAATCATTATTCTGTCCAAGCAAAAAGACTTTCCTGTGCAAGCATGTACTTACTGTACCTGTCTACTCTAAAACATCACCACTCAGGCTGACTGGTATTTCAGCTAGTAGGGTTGTGTTGGTCTAGTGCAAGGTATTCAAGTCCCCAAGCTGAGTTTATTTTCTCTGCGACAGTAATTGGTAAATGATCTAATTCATTCTGAGTCATGAGATTTTTGAGTTCCTCTTCTTCTGAGGAGAGGGATTGAGAGAGCAGGCAGGTGGGTGCCTACCCATTGGCCAAGATCAACCCACTGGATCCCTGGAGCAGGCAACATTTATGCAACTTTTTTTTCAGTGAAAATGTTCAGACTGGGTTTGTTGCACCTCGGTTATACTCACAAATTCCATACCTTCAGTTAACTTAAACTGAACTGCTCTGAGCAACCCTTTTATAGGCAAAGATTGATACTGTTCTCTGGAAGCATGAGGATGCAACCCTACTGTCCTACTACATCCAGTATAGATAGTCTGAAAATGCATTATCCAGCCCTATTCACTTGGAAATTGTTAATGGGCAGATTTCTGCAGACACATTTGTTAATTATGCATTGAATTGTTTGGACAAGGCACTTTTAGCATGTGGGTGGGTTTGTCAGCTGTTTTCTATTGGCCGTGCATAGTTAACAATTGTTTCTACTTCTGCCTTATGGCTGAGGAAAAATGACATTGTTCATGAATGGCCACCTCATAGTACGCACAATGTTTCTACTTGCTGAACAGATGAAAACAACTTCCAGCAAGGCACAGGTGAATAAAAAATAACTGAATCACAAACAGAAAAAAATTACCATGGTAGTTTGCACCTGGATTTGTTGTTTATGTTTGAGTACAAAATAATAAGCATGGCAAAGTGCTTCCTCACACAGGTAAGTATTTCTCAAAGAGCTGTTTGGATCTAACAAGCATTTATGTCAAATGTTAAAGCAGAAGTGAATCAGATTTTAAGAAAACAAGTTTATTCGGATCATCATGCAATCTATAATGCAAAAGTTGCCATATTCCTCAAGGAATTTTGATTAAAAGCTATGGAAGCATTCAATTAAAATACTTATACTTGCTCTAAGTTTGGACAATCATCTGGAATGATTTCATTTTCTTTAAACTTGGTCTAGTTAAGTGCATACATACCACCTGAAAAGATCACATCTGGTAGGGTCAATGCTTTTTCTTTGCCCTTCCAATACCACACACACAACATTTTTTAAATCCCAAAAGCCTTTGACATTGCATTACAATGGATCTGCCACCTCTAATATGCTGAGCAAAATAAGGCATACTCCCCAAGAGAGGGGAAGCAGACAATCTGCCCTGAGGCTTCCCTATTGTTATTTCATTTAGAGAGACAGGCAATATCACAGTATCTATGACAAGAGAGTAAAAGATCTCAAGTCCTCCCAGCTGTCTCTTCCTTAATTCGAAACTGATTGTTCAGTTGGTCCCAACAGTCCTAATGCACTGAGATTTCTCTGTGCTAGAGAAATCTCCCACCTGCTTTTGATATGCTCTTCTTCTAGAGGCAGCAGGCCTACTGTGCTACTTTATCCAGGAGCAAGCTGGGTTTTAATTGGAGATTTCCATGATGTGTCAAGAAGCAATACTTAAAAGCTGAAACTTTTCTAATTGCCTCAGCTTAGTTTCATAAGGATATGTGCAACACAGATGTGTATGAGGAACACTCCACAGCTGAGTAAGCATTGCCTTGGAAGGGATGGACAAAAAGGAGTGCGGTGGTCAGTATGGTATCCTTGTTTGACAAGCTTGGACTGACATTTAGGCAAAACTGCAGATAGGAAAGAACAAGGGTTGTTTCCCTGACACACTCTCTAGGAGACAGCCTCTTCTCTATGCAGTAGATACTGATCAGTAATGGTTGGGAACAGGGAATCTCTGAGAGACTGTCTAGCTCATGCACCATCTCAATTTGGCATGCTTATTGTGCCTTACTTCTCAGCAGGAATATTAAAGACTTCCAGAGTTATCATTCTTCTCCACAGTAGGCATAGAAATCCTTTACCATTTGAGATGCAGTATTGTGCAAGTACAAAGAGGCTGTGCCACTGCCTCAGGTCTTGCAATGAAAGGGGTAGAACTGGAAGTAAAATTTATGTCAGCTGTCCTAGCTGCTATGCATGTACCATCAGTGCAGACTGACTTGCACAGATGACATATCCAACAGGTAAGGGCAGGGAAATGACATAACTTGCCACATGTCACATAGGTGAGGCTTACTCAGTCTTTGTTATCTGATAAATTGCTCTGCTGATGGAATAAGCAAAGTCTAATGAAATGGTGATGCTATAGAAGGCAACTGAAAATAAAAGTCTCACTGTGAATAGCTGAAAGTTATTGCTAGCATCACAAGTGACACTCATTAAAGTACCAATCTCCAGCAAAGGAAAACAGGACAATCATAACATAGACAATTTGCACAGAGAACTCACTGTACAGGAGATATAGGTATACTGGAAGAGAAAACCATTAACATAGTACCAATTTAAGCAGCTATTTTAATTTCAGGACTAGAATAAATGAATGCATACCTTGTTAAAAGAATCTGTGGGCACAGTCCCGTTTCTTTTTTTATACTAAAATAATGGTCTTGCTTTATAAAAGAATCTCATACAGTGAGATTTTCAATTATCCTTGAAATCATTCACATTATTAAGATGAGCAAGATTTCACTTAATATGGTCAGCTGACATCCCTGATGCATACCACACATCACCAATTATACTGTTATGTTATCCTTACTCAGCACTGCAATACTTAAAATGATATTTCACCCATTCAAGCATCAATATAGATCTCTGGCTACAATAAGTATTTCCAGTTAAACAGTGTGAAAAATCCCACCTTTTAAGCTACGGTTTCATCTAAATAACTCAGCTGAAAGTGACAAGAATAATGCTTATTCAATTTCCTCATTTCACATATCAGAATGACTGGCAGTAATCTAGCTCATTCAAACAGTGATCTCCCATTGCTTTCCAACAAGATATAAATGGAAACAAATAATCTTGATCAATCTACAGTTTATACACATAATAAACAGCATGTTGCAACCAGTAAGCAAATCTGTAAGGGTACAGTTTATAGCAGCATGTCATTTGCTTGTACTGCAATTTAGATTTCAGTTTTCTCATATCCGCTTAGCAATTTTACCTACTGTGTTTCCCGGAACACTGTGGTGATCCCATTGTTTAAGGCAATTTGACCAGGCAGAAACACGGTGATGTTTCTCTAATTTAACTTGCACATAGAATTCCACCTTACTCTTCCTTGTGCCAAAAGGAAAGGCATGGTTGTTCCCATTGCTTACAGATTAAGACCTTCTTATGGGTCCTCGCTGATCACTAGGTGCGACCTCCTGCAGAATATATGATGCAGAATTCCACTTAATGTTGCAAATCCCTGACTACGGGCCTAAACTACTCCCTTCCCACCTGTATTCTGCTTTTCAACAGCAAAGCTGTTCTGTTTTAGTGTGTGAAAATAGGATTCTTCTTATAAATTATGCTTTCCCTTCTTCTCTAAAGTGAAAACAGAAAGAAAAAGAAAAGCTGATAGAGAAAAGAATGGCTCTATAGACTGAAAGAAGGTCAGAGAAAGTGTGCTCTGGAATTACTGCTGGCCATTTCCTCCCATCCAGTTCCAGGGTAGGTTTGTCTGCAAAATAAGGAAGTAGAATCTATTCTACATATAGCTACATCATTACCAAAAGAACTAAGTAGTTGGGGGAACTGAAAGGTTGTATACTGAATAGGGCTCAGTTGATGATTTCAGGTCCAGGCACCACTGGGAAAATATGCAAGATAAGAAGGGGTTCAGTAAATTGGAGATTAAAATATTGTCTTGGGAATTGGGCCAAGTGGTTTGCAGGACAGTCAGTTGGTGGACTGAGGGTGGCATTACCCAGCCCTCTGTGCAGATACGGGGCAGTGGCTTTCATCAAGTACAGGAGCCAGGAAACACCGTGCCTTGGTGTGGCAAAACTCCCCCTGCCACTCCCTGCTGCTGTCCTTTGGGAGAGCAATGTGCTGCTCTGGAACCATGAATGCTGAGGCAGGCAGAAGGTTAAGCAATAGCTCCAATATTTCTTTGTTCCCTTAACTGTGCAGTTGGCATGCACTGAGTTAGTTGGACCTTGCTTATGTCTAGCAGGCACAGTAATAGTTTACCTGCACTTTGTTCAACTTTTCACTAAGGGAGAATGAGGCCTAAGGGAAACCTGATCCTTTCTGTGCCAATCTGCCACCATTAAACCTCACGTCTTTGTGCCTACAGCTGCAATAACATCACAGTCTATGGATTGAGACAGGTGCTGAATTTTTTTTTTTTTTTATGAGTAGCCATTGTGGTTAAAGTGAAAACTCTTCAAAAACATAAAAGTTCTTTGAAGCACTACAGTGTTTATAATGAAAAAAAAAGTAAGTCTCTATAAATATTTAAGTATCTAAAATAAATATTAATTAAGGATTATGCAGGAAACTTCCTTTGCTTTTAAAGCAATAAATTTTTAATTGAAAAATGTGCATTAGTAACAAATTGGTGTTTAATGATGATACAAAAAGAGAAATCTGAAAGTCGAGGATTAGGATCATGTACCTGTGTATGTATCAGCCTGTAGAACACTGTACTAGAGCAAATATTGCAAAAATAAATTGAGTAAAAATATATTAATTTGAATAAAATGATAAGTTTTTTAAAAAGTATTTACTGTATTTTTTACTTGTATGACTTTATGCTTATATGGAAGAGCATCCCTTAAGAGAATACAAACTGCAAATACCTACTAAAGAATTTCAGGTGACTGACATACCACTGATTAGGAAAATACAGAACAAACAGAAAGATGCCAATTAAAAATGGTGAAAACATCTACTTTTAACTGCATGGAAGAAACCACATCTGTGGAGCATGAACACAAGCAAAGAGCTTCAGTTTTTAGTAATCAGGTATGAAATAGCATGGTTAGCCATCTGAAAACAGATGCAGATATTCCATGTACAATGTCATGGCTTCTTTTAAGTTATTGTCAACTTAATTGAAAATAAAGGTAATTAATTACTCTCTGGTCTTTTAAAATAAATAAAAGCCAGAAAGGCATGTGAGTTCCATTATTCTCCAGTACTCAGAAAGCCTGGAAAAACTGGCTTTGGAATGTAATGGACACGGCATACTTTGGTTCTGTTTTAGCCTAGTGCCTTCATTTGTTTTGTTGACTCACACTTCCCCTGTTGAGTGAGTTTATTTTGTTTATTTGTGCAACTGCACACGGTGAACTTTACACATAAATGAGGATATTGCTCTCCATCCAGGTTCATAATGTTCAGTTTTGAATGTGGGTACTCAGCTGAAGAAGTAGTGCAGTATGTTCACCATGCACCAAGTGAAAGCTGATTCCTGCAATAGCAGTTGCATAAACATAATTCTGAAATGCAGTTTTGTGATTGGATGAACTGAACTAAAAAAAAAAACAAAACCAAAAAACCACCAAAATTTCAAGAATAATCTAACCTAAAATGAAACCAGCTCTTGATACAAAAAACATACACCAGACTGAAATCATGCTGTCTCCCTACATATAAGCATAGCCTCCTAGCATGCACAGAAAAAGTATCTTTCCTATACTGTTGATTCCCTTTGCACATTCAGAGGCAAGAACAAAGAGCTATAAAAGCAAAGGGCCAGAGAAAACCTCCTAGTGTTCCCCCCAGCTGCTCTACTGATAGGAAGTTCATCAGAAAGCAGATTTCATATCTTTTTCTTGACTTTTTGAATTTCCTAGATGCAACCTTTCAAACTGAGCCCAGGCCACCTGCAGTAGGATATTGCTATGATTTTTTGAGTACTGACCAGCTTCCACCCAATACTTTATTCTAAGTTTACAGTGGAGCAGATAATATGAAGTGATGCACTAAAGTGAGGGGTTGAAAACCAGAAGAAGTGGGAAGTTAAATAAAAGAGCTTTTGAGCTGCATGGTCAAGATATATCTGAACAGACTAAGTCACATCTTCAATTGGTAGAAATAATCTTAAAACCATTAATCTCAGAGCTACACTGGTTGTTGCCCTGCTAGCGATGTAGCACAAGTCAAGAAGCACCCAGTGCTGGGCTCCCACATTACAAAGCTTTGGTGGTTTGCATATTTTATGAAACAAACTGTGAAAACAATCATGAGGGGTTGCTCAAGCTGCACTCTTAGAGAAGCTGAGAAACTCAGCTGGTGTGTAGCCCTGGAGCTGCTCTGCCTCCCCACAGTATGGACTATGCGCACTGGCAGGACATCCTGGAATAGCCTCTACAGCCCCTCCCCAGTTGTACACACATTGGATCAAG
The DNA here is from genome assembly GCA_013389925.1 of Aegithalos caudatus. Taxonomy (NCBI): domain Eukaryota; kingdom Metazoa; phylum Chordata; class Aves; order Passeriformes; family Aegithalidae; genus Aegithalos; species Aegithalos caudatus. Next base: position 219,139 of record WEIU01015888.1, read on the forward strand.
GGATCAAGTGATGCCTTCAGCCTTCCCAGTATTTACCAGGGTAGCTTTTTGAGCACCAAGGAACATCTTCCCTGAGGATAGTATAAAATCTTCTAGGTATTAAAAACAAATGAGGGGAAAAACAAGAATATTTTTTCCACAATTCTGAGCACTGATTTTCCTGGGGAGTGTATTGAGGTATAGACTACATTCTCAAATGCTTATTCAGCTCTAATGGTCTTTAGCCCTTGTCAATTTAAAATGTTTGTTTTAAATTCTGTGATAGGGCTATTTTTCACTGCCTATAAATTTACTTATATCCAGCATAGGCCATATTCCTGGTTGCACTAATGAGAAACAAAGCCAAGTGAATTTGACATCATCTGTAAGAACAGGCTCTATTGTACTGTAACAGCCTTCTTCCATTCACTCCAATATACTTTCTCATAACATTTCAAGAAGCCACAATGCTCCTTGCTATCCTTAGTTGTAGGTGTAAGATTTTGACAGAAGGTCATATTTTATGGATGTTTAATATAAAGAGAAATTACTGGCACTGATATATGTATCAAGATATATACTGATTAAAGTAAGAGCTTTGTCTAATTTTGCTAGATTTGCAAGATCAAGAAAGAATGATCAGAAATTCATCAATATCAAGGTACATTTGGAAGTAAACACCACTGCTGGAAAATAAAACCACAATGCCTTTCAGTATTATTCACAAAGATTGTTTTGGTTGCCTAGTGTAGTGGTTTGATGCCAACATTTCTACTGAGGATTGCCTGTTGGAGCCATAACATGGAGCCACACCAGTGCAGCTGAGGGCAGAATCAGGACCCACACATGTTTGGACCGCCAGAGACATGTTCCACCCCTTCCCCACACAACTCCTAGTCACTAACATTTCCAGGGATTTCAACTAGTGCTCAAATCTGGCTAATAGAAATTAAGATACAGTCTTTTCTATAAACTTCTAATTTGTCTACAGCAGAAATGAAGTAAGCACATCCCTTATCATTGATCTCTTTGTATAATTTGAGCAATGAATGTGTTGAAGCACTGCTGTAAACAAGGGGGGAAGACTGCTCCTGTGCATCAGGAGTAAAACAAATAAGAAAAGACTGTAAAGAAAAAGTTTTGTTGCTTAAACAGATCAAATCACAGCATGGAACTCTCAGAATCTGACAGCAAAGCACTAATTTGCTTCTTTGAATGATGCAGATTCAATCAATAAACCCCTAGCTATCAGAGCAAATCCTTCAGGACAGACCAGAAAATTAGCATTCACTCTTCTTTCCACAGAACGTTTGAAACATTTAACCTTTTTCTCCTATATCTTATTTCTAAGGTATTTCATCCATATCTAAGCCATGTTTTGTTTTCATAGTATAATCATATCAAAGTTTCCATGTTCACATTCCTTAAAAAAAATTAGCAAATAAATAATCAAGCTTCAGTGAACCATTTCTGTACAGCGGAGATTCTACCAGGTACTTCAAGGTGCATGCCTTGCTCACTAAAATCAGTTTGATGCCAGTGCCAGTGAGAGATACCCAGAGCTGAAAAGGAATCACAGGTCAGGTCATCCTCTGTTGATTCTGTGAAATTTTAAAGTCTACCTCAGTTCCTAGAGTCTCAGGACTCCAAGATAAATATAAAGAGAAAACTGTTTATAACCAGGAACACTTCTGGATGCAAAATTCTCACTTTGGTCAGAATGTTTACTTCCTGGGGAAAAGATTTAAGTTAAGGAGCACCAAGACTTTGCACCCAGATGACGATTTTGGGTTCTGATATTAAGAGAAGATTCCACTGCATCATGAAACCTCCTACTCTCTTATGCCCAGAGAAAGAATAAGGGATTCAGGGGGAGCAAGGAAGGGAATTATGGCTTCTGCAAAGGAATATCAAGAGAAAATGAATTGTCATCATACCTCTGTTCAAACAGAAATAAATAAATTTATGTAATACACCTGAAAAGTTAGAAATTAAGTAATACGTATCATGTTAATAAGAAACTTTTTTTTTTCCCAGATGGCATTGCCTTAAACACAAAATACACAAAATATTAAACATTAATTTTCCAAAGAAAAATATTTTAAAGGTTTCCCATTCTATTAGTCACAAGAGGCTTCCTGGTAAGAATTTACACTTCTGGAAATGACTTCCTCCTCCCAGGCCATGTTGAGCCTAGTCCAGTTTGTACAGCTGGTTGTGTTAACACCCTGTGTCCCAATGACTACTCTTAATGGTTGTTGCTGCATAATTTTATGTAAATAAGACATTTTTAGTAATCAAAATCAATTGTTCCTGCATAAATGGTCGGGTGGGACTGTATTTTATGTGCAGGTAAGGTATTTAAGAGGAGTTTTTTATGTAGTTAAGATATATACTTAGCAATGAATTAAACAAGCCCTGGGTGGTGCCTGGATTACAAGAAGTGAGCAGAGCAGGGGTTCAAGGGCTCACCCCATACAGCTGAAAATGCTGCTGCAAGTGCCCTTACAACAGAGAATCCAGTTGCCACCAGACAAACACCAACTATTTTGCTGAGGATATTTGATCCCCCTCTATGAAAAGATCCTCACTTTTTTTTTTTTTTTTTTTTTTTTTTTTTTTTTTTTTAATTTATCAGTCACTCTCCCTGACTGTCTATGCAACAGCAGTATAGAAAACTAGTTCCTATGCAATAAAACAATGGAAAAAGGGTATAAGACTCACAAAAGATTGCCATTGAGTTTCACTCTGCTGTAAGAAAGGCAAATTCTGTCTGGAGACACATTACATAAGAACAGACTGCAAGAGAAATTAAAGCATCCTTCTGCTTCTCCCAATACAGGAAGGCTCAGGTGAGGGCATAAAACAAAATCGGTTCTTCATGCCCACAACACGCAGGACAGGAAACAATGAACGTAGGCCACAACAAGGAAGATTCAGGTTAGAAACAAGGAAAAACTTTCTTTCAAGAAAAGATCCTGGACAGGGTAGTAGTACATCAGAAATGTTATCAAATAATCTGCAACTAACATGGGCTTCCTGATCGTTTGAGACCCTTTACCTTAACAACCTGTGAAAACCTCTGTTCACATGTATCCCCAATGAATTCCATGATATGCAAAAGGCAGGAAAGAGTTGAAACATATTTCTGTTACTAGTAAACCTTATAAGACCATTAAGTTCCCTGTAACTATGTTGTTACAGAGTTTTAATACCTCAAGACACCAACTAAGTAAATAGGCATTTGCACTCCTAGACATTTTAGCAGATGAATAATCAATCTCATAAATGTGTAATGAATGAATAACTTGTTCCAGTCCCTGGGGGTAACACACAGACTTGATAACACAATTTTCTCCTTTAGAAGTGTCTGTTTCAAGAAAAAGACTGGGAATGACCTGTGATATGAATTGGGATCATCATGAAGTGCTTATCTTTACATGGATCTGTTTGCAGCAGGAAGCCCCTTTTTGTTTAAATTGAGACAGCTGCCAAATGTCATGCCCCTTGTGCAACACCCCAACACTTGTCAGAAGCAGTGGTGGCCCCTGCAGCCTGAGTACAATGAGGGGGATGTCAGAAATGCCTTACATTGAACCTGGCATCAGGAACCCATCAGTCCTCTTGCCCCCAGTTCACATGAGTAGCCAACAAGAGGAGGTACAGAGTACCAGCAGGGAGCTGTGGGCTGACTCCTTCACTCCTTTCCCAAAGGGGGCAGGAGCAGGGGAAGCAAAGCTGCTGAGGGGAGAATAATTTGTCAGCAGAGATGACAGACAAGTGCATTGTTCCCTGTTCCCAGGGAGGCTACAGCAAAAGTGGAGGTGAAATCACACCTTTAAATACAGCCTTTAACCCAGCCAGCCTGCTTGCCCGTGACATAGGATTTGCTGTCACTAATGAAGACAGAGTGTGGGATACCCTGTGAAGGTGCAAATCCAGAGGAGGTCTATGAATTCTACACTGGTGCCTGTGGAGCCATGGACTTACTGAACTGCACTGACTGCATAACCTGAGCCTTAGAAAACATCTCAAACCACTGTAAGATCTCTCCTCTTGAGAGTCAGTCCCTCCTGAGCTCTTTCTTACCCATCAGTTTACTGTAAAAAGATTCAGCACCATCTCTGGCAGCACGTTCCCTTCCACCTGCACCTCAGATTTCACTATGTCCACTATCTCCCTCCTTCAGACTTCTCTAGGCTCATGTGAACCCACGTGAACACCATTTAAATTCCTTCCCAGAGATAAGCATCAGCCTTTCCCACACTGTTTGGAGGAATATAGCAAGCAGCTTACCTTTTTAAACACAGATTCAGCTGCTGAATTCTTCTTGAATAATTATAACCAAAATTATATATTTGACTTGCAGAAAGCCATGTGAGAAAAATCAAGTGACTCTTGTGAGAGTCCAAAAATTCTGAGTGGCTCTCAAGAAGTTACTTTTATTAGCTAGTGCCCATACAACCTCCCACTCATTAAAATTAAAAAAAAAAATCCCTAAAGAGTCATAAATAAACTATGTTTAAGGTTCAACACATGTAACTGTCAGGTTTAAGGAAAAATGACAGCGTTCAGTACAGGAAAAGACAACTACATCTTCAGCAACTATAATCACAAATTAATTAGCTCTGATATAATTTCAGAAACATTTTAGTAAGAGCCAATCTAATTTATGAGTTAAATGCTTTTGCTGATGGGGAATATTACACCTAAGATAGCACAATATAAAATAGCACCTATCAGCTGCTGTATCTTCTGTGGTGGTGTCCACCCACTTTACTGAGGAAAATTACCAGTGAACCTCAAAGAGAAGAAAGATGTTGCATGTGGGTATTTATGCAAAGCCTGACAGCATCAGAGCCCAATGCTCTCATTGCACTTGAGAGACTGAACATTCAGAAACAGAGATTGTGTTGGGCAAGGAGGGGTTGTTTCCTTGGTTTTGTAAGTTCAGTTTTTTACCTCCTGATCCTTTTGCATTTTTCTCTAAGTCAAAGAAAATAAGTCTTCTGATGCAGGATATTTTGAGGAGAAAAAAATCCGTGTTATTTTGTCTATACCTTAACTGACCTATGTCACTATTCGTTGTTTTTCAGAGCTCAGCATCAACATTACACTCCACTTCAGCATGGCTACATTCCTATCAATCACTCTTTTCTCCTTAGGAGAAAAATACATTCCTTGAGTATAACTGCTACCTACGTTGATTCTTCTTATTACAGGCAGATGACAAAACACAGCAGCTGAGACTGTATGGTGTAATCTGACTGACCTACATTTCACTAAGTATCAGCCTCCACAGGCTTTAATCACACTATTTCTTACTTTCATTCCAGCATTTAAACTAAAGTTTTCCAGAAGTCTTCTTACAAATGAGGAAGATTTCATTTAGCAGTCTGTACAATCAGACAGAGGCATGATTTTCTGTGTTTATTTATAAAGTATGCTGTATGTTTGACTCATATGTTATCTAACAACTGCACCAAATCTCATTTTTTACTCTTATACCTCATCCTAAAAAGACTAATACAAACGTGCAATTTTATTTTGAGTGGATCATGTTGAAAGGGTTGAAGGTATTAACATCTAGTATTTTACTAGCTAGATAGCTCTGAGGGAATTGAATGGATCATATGGAATTGAAATACATTTTTTCTCATCAGTGTTTTAGTAAAACATTATTGTACCATCTTTGAACTGTTGAAGTGTATTCAGAAATATTCAGTGAAATCTCAACCAGAATGAAATTTCATTCATCTTATATTACAGCATCTTTGGGCCAAATAAATAATTATTATAGAACACTTTGTTTAGAAGATAGATATATACATGTACATGTATGTATACGTGTAAAGCAACATAGTAATAGCTTTCACCAATTCAAGTAGAGTCTTCTTAGTACAATGATTTTAATTAAGAACATGATAGAAAGACAACAGTGTACTAGATAAAAGGACACTGGTTAATCCATATTTCTATTTACTGATCTTCCTTTAAAAGATTCTGCTTAATAAGATATTATTAAAGCATCTCCTTCCTCTATGAAGATGGCAGTCAAGTGGAGGGAGACAAAAACACTTATTACAGTAACTATTCTGAGGAACAGAGGGTTTTAGATGCTTCCATTGTTTTTGCCAGTTTCCAAGTGCACTGGAAAACATGAAAACTGTGTGAGAGAGAGCACATGCCTGGGCTGCCAAGCAACACAATGCTGGCTTCTCTGGTTTGAAGCCTAAGAGGTCTGATGGCATCTTGTCTGCAGGAGCAGGGAGTGGGCCGTGGTGAAGGTGGCACTGTAGGTGTGCTGGGTGCCCACCCTGGATTACCAGCCTTCAGTGACAACCCACAGCAGAGACTGGTGCCTGCCATTCTCTTGCCAGGCAGAACTACACATTTGCATTTTAATTATCTCAGAGCCACTGCAAATACTAAAACTCAGAGAAACGAAGGCCAATAGTGCACATCTCACACTCCTCTGCAGCGACTCTCATAATTGCTTCAACACTGTTCTCCATTGCTGTTCATTTTTTCTTTAAATTGCTATACGTTTATAGCTTCTAGAGACAGATTATTTTCTTGAACTCCTCTATAGCACACATTGATCTTCTTTCTTCTGTGTGCAAGTAATAATTATGTAGTTTTCCAATAACCCTAATTAAAAAAAAAAAAAAAGCCCCAAATCATACTCCACAGTTCTGAGACCTTTATTCTAACCTGTATCTGCTCTCATTTTCAGTGACAACATTTACTACTGTTGGGAAGAGCTGCAGTTCTGTATCTGAAGCATCTTCATCTGTAAAATAGTTCTGTACATCCCTGATAATAAATTTTAAAGTTTCTCACTTCTCAAAATTATTTATTACTTCTCAGACTATGAGAGCCCAAAATATTATTCCAGAACACCTTCTGTGGGCATGTATCAAGATGAGAAAGCAAAATCAGAAGACACCGCTACCACCCTGACAGTTACATTTACCAGGCAAGGCTGCAGAGAAGTGCATTCCCTGGAGAGACAGAATTACATGCTAAAATCACTCAAAGGGATCACCTATCACTTGATCCAAATAGGTGCTGAGAACTCATTTTATCAGCATTAACTGATCAGAGCAAAAGACTGTTGGTTAAAATGATCCTTCTAGCTACAACTCCATACACTACTGTAATTCAGACAGACTCCCATTAGCCCATTAACTCACATGTTGAAAGGAAAAGCTCATGGTCTTGGTTCAACTCACTTTTCAGTCACTGCTTGTCAATGTTACAGGTATTATTTAAATACCTTTCCTTTTGAACATCCAGAATTCGACTTGCGGAATATTTTTGTTAATGAAAGCCTCAGGCCAACGTGACGTGAAAATAAACGTGCTCCTGCATCTCTTTAGGAACTTAGAAAATAAAGTAAGAATATTAACTCTGGTCTGCTTCTGTGTGCCATTGCAGGTGTTGATTTAACCACTCCTCTATTTGGGACTGTGAGGCTGACAGAGGTCCAACACACAGCAATTGTGTTTTCCTGCTGTCCCCATCCAGGAACACATTGGATGCAGGAACGAAGCTGCAAACAGCTTGGGCTGCTCTCTTCTCTTAGCTCACATCTTTTTGAAAGTCCTGTCAGCCGGGGTCCCTCACACTACACTTGTACATCCTTGCACTACACAGATCAAGCCTCACCATTTATCAAGGCTTGTTTTTCACCCTGCCTTTGACAAGCTGCATGGCAATATTCACTTGGTCTGCCCTACCATCACAGGCTGATTTGTAACCTGACTGCTCAGCTGTCAGCTCCACTGCAGGTTGCATTTTATTTTAATAAAACTGTGGGAGTGAGACAACTTTGTACAAGCATGGCAGAGGCCTGGAGCTTGCCTAACTCAATCCATTAAGGATTCATATATAAGCTGGTCCTTGATATCTATTTAAATATGAAGTGTTGGTGATCTGACACAATGCTCAGAATAAATTTAATTGACTTTTGTTATTTTTTTCCTTTCTGGGGTCAGAAGAACTGAGGAGTGTTAACGCTCTCCTACTAAAAAGGCTCCTCTACCCTTTAGTGACTTCATAAGAGAGTACAAACCTACCATACCAACACACAGGACTAAACCCCAGCCTGTTGAGGACATTTACACTGCATATTAAAACTTGAACACTGCAAAATACTTAATTCAAACAGGTGAAGTTTAGCAAGAAATAAGCTAATTGGTGGCCAAATTATTTTTTTCTCAAATTTCCAAACAATTGATATAAAACACCTGAATGCTTTAAAATAGCTTGCACATCCTCAATAAATAGGGCACCTGGGTTTGTCACTCCTGGAACTACATTAAACTCACACCACTTGCATTTCTCAAAAGGAAAATGCAAGCTTGTGAGTTAAAAAAACATAAGGCTCGCTTAAATGGGAATTGAGGAATGCAGAATCTTTGCAAAATTTAATTCATAAAGTAAAATAAAGTAAAGGAAGTATAGCTAAATATATAGGAGACAACTAGAATTAGATTCTCAGGGCAGCAACATTACTGGTTCTGACAAGGTGAATTTATCCAAGCTTTCCAGGATGTCAAATTTACCTCAGAACATGCTTATATTTTTCTGTTCCATCTTTTCAATCTGATGACATTTCACAGACTGCTGTGCCATTAGCAAATAGGTTGCTACTTTTAAAAAATGGCTTTGTCAAGTTCAGAATTTAACTGAGAAATACAGTTCTGACTCTGACACGTGTGTTTCAATTCACTATCAATCATCAGGTTAATTATTGCTCAGGAGGTAAATGTAAACCAAGGTGCAAAATAACCGGGAACAACTTTTGCACTCTTTAATGCCCTTTTTTGCCTCACTGATCTAGTCAACAGAAGAATAGCAAAAAGGCTGAGATTCTTTCCATTATAGAAAATAACTGTCTAATAAAAACTATTTTTCAGATTTTCTTTAACTCCATAAATGCTTTTGAATGACATTGTGGTTTGATTGATGTTTTCTGTTGACTTGTGTAAAGGTGCAAATCATTCCCTTTCTTCTGCTTGTAACAGGATATATATGCAGGCAGGATACATTTAGCCAGGTATTTTATGAATTTCATCTATCTGGAAGCATAGCTGTTTATTAAAAGGTAAGTAAGATACAGGTCTGATTCTGCAGCCCTGACTTTGAGTTCCATTGTCTTATACTTCATATAGATAAAAATTCCAAGGAATGATATACAGTCATTAATTGACTTCAAGAAAGATTTTTTTTTTTTGCCTTTTAAACATCATTTCAGAAATTATATGTAGACCAATAATAAGAGCGCTTAGTCAAATTAAAATTATTTTGATTTGCTTTAACTTCTACAATAAATAAACATGAGAAAATAACTGAAATAAACATGTTTCAAACCCCAGTAGGGAGGAGTTGATTTACTGTCAAGAACTGCTTTCTGTGTCCTGCACTGCCCCTTGCTGGAGTACCTTACAAATGTGACAGTGTAAACTAATAGCAATAGTAATTAAAATGTTTTATTAGTATCTGAACTATGAAATAATTTTAGAAAAAATTATTGCACAGTTTATAATGCTGCTTAATTAACAGTTCATTGTCACACATGTAGACTTCTTTTCTGTAAAATTATTGACTTTTCCCACTTGCAAATACTAGTTTCGATCCATACAGAGATGATGAACCTGGTTAACTTGCTTTTTTTGTTTGTTTGGGTTTTTTTTCTCATAAACAATTACTACTGAAAGAAGAAAACAGTAAAATAAACCCCACAAAAATATTGCTGCTTTACTGCTAATGAAAAGTGATGAGGAATTCAAGTCAGGCATAAGCTTTCCTAAAAACCATAACACGTCTAAGATGTACAGTAAATGTGAACATGATCCACATATAGAAATGAGAATTAGAAAAAAGAATAACAATATCTCTGACCTGTGAAATTCCCTTAGCATTTCCTGTTACCTTTCAAAAAATATCTCAAAATCTGGTGTCTGTTCCTTTTGTGTGTGTTACTAGATCCATTCATTCATTCTCATAATTCCAAGCTTAATTATAAATTAAATAAATTCCAACATAAATACACTTGAGTACCTGTGTCTGCAACTGCATTTTCCAGATTTATGGTTCTGATCATTGTTTAATTTCTTTTAAGTTTTCCACCGTGGATAATATCCAACCTCAAAACAAGAACATGTTTTCACAAAACTTTAAAAGGTCATTTGTACAACTGTGTGTGTAGAAAAACTGGATTACATGTTGGAAGCTCAGTGAACACTTTCCTGCATTAAAGTAAATCCCACCACAACACAGCTTCTAAGAAAATTATTTGTAATATTCCTCATTTACTCATAATTTATTCAATTGTGCTGGCATTTTTAATTGGATCCTAACTGCATATATTTGAGCTTTGAAGAAAGGTTCTTCTATGATGCCAGATTTATGTAAACCTGATGCAATTCACTCTATCCTTGTCTTTCAATGGGAGCAATCCTTTGTTGGTGAATGAAGCCAAGGACTGACCTTGAGCTCTCGCTCTGAAAGTACACATTCTTATTCGTCAACAAATAGTAAAATGCTCTATTGTACACTTGGTCTTTGCACTGGACTGAGTGACATCACTCCCCAGAAAGATGGGGGCAGTGTAAGGGTCAAAACAACTTGACTACTCGGGAAATACTGCCTTCAATTTTAAAATGCACAGGGAAAAAAAAGAAAAAAAGAAAAAAAGAAAAAAAAAAGTGCCAAAGGCAGCTAGGTACTTAAATGCATTTAAGAACTTGCAGAGAAAGCCTGAGGGAAGAGCCTAGCCCTGGCCATAGTGACAGCAGAGTTCTTTCTGACTTCCTCAAAGCTTTGATTTCACCCTCAGACTTATAAACTTGTGAATTTGGCCCAAAATGTAAAGGGGTCAAGTGGCAACAACAGGAATTATAATGTACCTCTTAAATAATTCTCCATGCTGACAGATCTGGGGATAGTAAGAATATTATGGGAACAGAAATCACTAAAAAATATGATGCAATATTTGAAAAGAGCACCACTAAGCACCTGCATCTCTTTAAGAACTTAGAAAGAAAATAAAGTATAAAATATTAATTCTGATATCTTTCTGTGTGCCATTCTAGGTGTTGATTTAGTCACTCCTCTCTTTTGATGTACGAGGCTGACAGAGGTCCAACATGCAGCAATTGTGTTTTCCTGCTGTCCCCATCCAGGAACACATTGGATGCAGGAACGAAGCTGCAAACAACTTGGGCTGCTCTCTATTTTTAGGTCACACACTTCCTGCTACTTGAGGGAAGCTCAGTGTGGCTATTTAAAATGTCAACTTACTGCCACAGTTGATTACACATCTTCTCTAGGATGGAGTGTCATCAGAGAAAAGAATCTACGTGTTTTTCAGAGTGGAGAGCTCTATGTGAAAGCTAACTTTAAGCCTGCCAAACACACCAATCCCCTTTCCAGGAAGCCTGCAGAAGAGCAGTACTCTGAATAAGAATATGGATTCTACCATAGACACAGCATGACAAAAAGGATAACAGTAAGTCTCAAGGGTAAGACAGTGTCAACTGTGTTTCATCGGTATAAAATAAGGCAGCCCAACTCCCAATTTACTCGTAAGGCTTGATTGAGGGGGACAGAAGGACAATATATTACTTCTGTATTTGGCACCAGTGTAACTATGGCTGGAACACTGTGCTTATTTCAAGCATTCAAATTTCATGAAGGATGCTGAGAAATTGGACAGGGTTCACAGCAGAGCCTAGGGAATGATTACAGAATTAGAAGACATGCCTTCTAGTGAAAGACTCCAGAAAGTTAATCTACTTAGCTCATCAAAGAGAAGGTGAAGGGTTGGGTCTTAATCATAGTCTCACATCTAATATGAGAAGAAGTTTGACAGTAAAAAAGTTTATCTTCTGCCTAATTATCAGAGGTCCAGTGGTTGAAAGCCGAATATAAATACATTCCGATTCAGCAAAGACAGAGGCAGATTTGTTTACTAGTGTATTTAATTTTAACCAGGAATGGTAATTAACTGCTGGGGAAAAAAAAAAAAAAGCATGCTACCTTTTTCCAGTAATTTCAAATTAAGATTGATACTTTTCTAAAAAACTAGATTGCAGTTCAAGTTCAGCTACTGGATACAGGTTGTGTTTTTTACTGAAAGATTTAAGTAAGACAGAATGAACGTGCAGAAACAATGTCATCAACATAGTGCACTAAATAGAATTGCCATGATTTTTGAATGTAGGTCCTTTAATTCAAAACTAGTTCTGCCTAAACCTGAATTTAAAAAGATGCCTATAGAAAACTGAATCACTAAAAGGACATAACTGGCAGCAACTTGTAGGTAGAATGTGAATTTAGCCAACTGCAAAAAATATACACAATATCCACTTCATTAAGGGCTGTATTCTGAGAGACTGTTTTGCCACAATGCTCCCCAAATAATTCCTGGTTATTGATTTTCAATGTCCAAGTGGATGATTGTGACTCTGATAAGGATGATGATAAGAATGAATGCTTCAAAGCTGAATGATTGTCCATAGCTGTCTGACATTACTGGGAAAATACAAAATAAAAATTGAATAGCTATTGCTCTAATCCTAAAATAAAACTGCTTTGTGTATGCCTTCACCAATTACCTGTAGGCCTAAATTTCATAAATAAAGAAGTGTATTATTTACATCATATTAGCTAGTAAACAAGTTTTTGGTAGACTGAAGAAAACATTACAGTGACCTGACAGGCTTTAATATCAACCTGGAGGTATGCCAAAATCTGCCAATTTCTTATTCAGATTGACTTTTATTATTTGCTTGTCACAACCTGAATGCATTGACTGCAGAACTGTCCATTGCTTTTGTGTGACAAGCTTGGAAAAATGGTTGTCAGTCAGGAGTCAGATTCATACTGTTGCCTTGACATACAAAAAGTGGACCTTACTAGAGGCAGCTTAGCACTTTCTTCATTCACTGAGTGATTTGGCTCCACAATTTGTTGCCCTGGGAAAATAATCTAAAAATACAGTACAAATACATTATCTCTTATTTTAGCATGCATATGTTGTTGAGTGCTTACAGTAGTTTCAGCATTCTCTTACAGTTAAAGGTGAGAGCAGGATTCTTTTGTCCTGTCAGCCGGGATCACAGGATGAGCTGGCAGAAAGGTGTCATGAGTAGCAGGACTGTAACATTGCAACCCAGCACTGCCTAGGGCTGATGTCCCATTTGAGTCACCAGAGCCTTTCCAGAAGGAAAGGGAATGGACATGATGCTCCAAGACTCAGAAGAGGCTCATGGTGCAGGTCCATGCCCCAGACAAGCTTGCAGAGATGGGCATGACTGCATGCAGTGTGAACAAACTAAACACTGGCCCATGCAATGCTTGTTGTCCAAAGCATTCAGACAGATCTAAGCCAGCTACACACCTAAAACATGCCCATGTTCTGAAGGGAAGTCCTTTTTTTTCTTTTGAATATATTGTGTTTCTTTTTATGCTATTGTTTTCTATTTATTTTATCTTTTTAGAAAAGTTTAGTACTAAATCCCTTTGTTTTTCCACATACTAATAGGATAGTCTTACCAAGAGAGACATTAAGGCAGCCAGTATATTCTCAGCAATCTGCATCAGTCCAGGTTAGTAAAAAAATATACAGGTTATTACAGAGTTTAGGAAATGAAACATTGATCCTAGGCAGTATCACTAAGAGCTTTACAGGTTTAATGTTTTGCAGCTGTGGAGGTGTATGTTTGTGTATTTCTAAACTGCTTAAATCAGTGGGATGCAATACTGTAAGCCTTGAGGATCAAGCTGATATTTGAAAGTTCAGGGGACAATAACAAATGCTGACACAGATTCTCTGTATTATTTTGAGCTATAAATTTTTGAAAGTGTAAGATGAATTCGGAATATTTTTACATTAGATAGACTCTTACAGATTTTGTTTTCCTCCAGATAGACTTGGGACAAATGCTTGCATTTTCCTGTCTTGCCATATTGTGCTATTTTTTCCCATCAATTATTGTGGGCACAAGACAGCTCCCCAGTATCATGGCAAGGTGAACAAGGCAACTTACCAAGTCAGGAGCCTTTTTCTGATGTTTTGTTCCCAGGAGGATTCATACTGTACAAAGAGTGAAGCTGCAAGGTCTGTCTAAGCAAATTTTACCAAGTTATTTTTGTGCCATTTCATTGACCTGAACTGGTTACTGGTTTGCTGTAGATGGCACTCAAGTTGGCAGAAGGTGGGTGGTGTGAGCAAGAGATTATCTTTGAGGGGCAAGAATTGAAGCTCTGCATCTGGGCACTAACCAGATGAAGTCATACCCTGAAACTCAGTCTAGAGGAGGGTTGTGGTGTTTTGTTTTTTTTTTTTTTTTTTTTTTTTTTTTTTTTTTTTTTTTTTTTTTTTTTTTTTTTTTTTTTTTTTTTTTTTTTTTTTTTTTTTTTTTTTTTTTTTCTTTTTTTTTTATGTTTTCAG
>WEIU01015888.1:233639-249548 GCA_013389925.1 Aegithalos caudatus
TTTTGTTTTGTTTTGTTTTATCCCTGCTGTTTAAGTGAACTGAGTCACAGAGGAGTCCTCCTGAACAGTTCAAGGAACACCAGAGCCAAAGCAAAGGGGCACAGTCAGCTCAGAGGTGCTATGTGGCAGAGCCATAGCATAAGAATATGTTCTGGCAGATAGACAGCTAAAGAGAAATAAGCATTTCATTGCAAGATTTTTTTAGAGGTTTCTGTTTAGCCCTACCTAGCAATAGCAACCAGAAAATCCTATTAAGCCACAGCATCAGTTATGTACACAGAGACAACCTCCTGTAGAAGGAAAAATGGGAGGTCAGTATGAATTGGGGCCTAGGGATGAAAATGTGTGACTGGATGACACTGCATACATTGCTACACAGCAAGGAGACATGCTCATCCAAATTGCATAAGAAGCAACAACAACATAGGTCTTAAATTCTTTCCCTACCAATTTATACAAATATGCAAATTTAACATCAAGTTGTTGATTTTTAATCATTTGTAATGGAAATATTACAACTACTACCCTCAATCTAATGCTTTGAAAACTATGATTATTAGATAATAGTCAATAAAAAGCCCACATACAAATTTTTGTGCCAAGAGGGGCAAGCTCAGTATGTGTATGCCAGCATACTATATTGTTAAAGCCAAGGTCTCATGAATAGTATGCTCACAAGAAACCTCATTACAGAGAATAAAGTAGCTACTACCACCTAGCAAAAAATGTATCTGAAATTACACTGTGAAGAAGCTGAATATTGATATACTGCATGCAAGTCCAATGGGGAAAACTGTCAAAGATTCCAAATTTCAGTAATACCTGTGTTAGCTGAGTTAATTGGAAGTCTTACCTACAACCTTTTCTGAATATTTCCTCTTCTTGAAATGTTCTGTTATTTCCTTCCTGCTTAATGGAACAACAGGTAGAAATTTCCCAAGTGACAGCCTGCTCTGCAGGCTGGGCCATAAGCACAGAGGAGTACATTATAGCCATCTTCTTAATTAGCTATTGTTCTGGGGATACAATTTGCAATCTTCCTAACCAACTTGATATAACCTCTAATACCTTGTTTTGCTATTAGAAAGGCAGAAAAACAGCACATCAATTTGTTGATTTTTTTTTTTTTTGGAAGGAATTCTTGGATACTACAAAGACCTGTTCCAATTTTTCTAAAAGTTCAATAATCTATAAAAATGAACACAGCTGTAGAGCTGTAACTGAAGGGAATACAATGACATAGTGGTAAAGGGAAAATACACTGGTAGGGAGTAAATACTATTTCATTGGGAGATTTTCTCTGTAAGATTTCCATTCATCCCTACGGAGGCATAAAAAGTAGAAGATTGTAAAGGAGGAGTATACACTAAGATATATATAAAGGCCAGACAGCTGCAGTCTTTTTTTTTTTTTTTTTAATTAAACAGAGCAGAGTATGTATATGCACATATATTAGCTTTCAATATATTACTGTTTGTTTTCCATACTTTTTGTCAGAGAAGTTCATTTTAAAAATAAAAAAAAAACCAAAAACAAAAAAAACAAACCAAAAAGATGGAAAAGTAATTTTCTTTAATTTAAAAGAAGGTCTTATGTCCTTCTCAGAAATCTTACTCTATTTGGTTCTTTAACTCACAGTAGGAGTTTTTTTAGCTCCTCACTACATGATTCAACAGAGGTATAATGGAATCTCTGCTTCACAAGAGGAGAGGGAACATGACACAGGAACACTCTACATGTTCAGGGCAGCATTATAATCCTAGTAGAGCAGGCAGATCAAGTTTCTTTTTCGGAAGTCAGTTCTGGTCCCAGTTGTCTTATGTTTAAGGTGAAACTTGTAAAACAAATTACAACAGAAGCATTCTCATCTAAACTATAAATCTTATGATTTATCATTAGATCTAAACCTACCAATGGATACATCTCTAATGGCTAGGAATGATGGAAAACCTGCATTACCTGTCATGAATACTCATCTGCAATTTAAATTTTTCCTATGTTTCCCTTCCTAGCCCTAACCCCAACCCTTTCACTTTCTTACCTTACAGTATTAATATTCCTTATTATTAATGAAGCTTGCCTATGTGAATTAAGTTGTACTTGAGTTCTGAAAGATTCAGATGCTCTATTGTTTTATCCTGTTTTTTTCCTCTCAATTATTTTTCCTGAGAAGAAAAGGCTTCAGCAAGAAGGTGTTGCCACTAGCTCTCAGCTGCATGAAGAAAAGATGTCAGAGCAGCACTCGGAGCATCCAATTTAGATATGGGTAAATTCTATTTGGAAAAATTTAGAGAATGCTAGGATAAGAAGTTTATCTGCTGACCAGCTGAATGACAGTCAGGGAAATGTAAGGATGTAATCCTTCACAAAGGATGGTTGTATCAGAGAGAGTGCATTAACAAAATGAATGAGAACGTCCTATTCAGAATCATTTACGAAGTTATTGTACCAGATAAGAAACAGCTTAGGAGTTGGAGTTCAGGAGTGTATCTCTTATAAAACATGATTAGATTCCTTAATCTTAGGAGTGATGAATATTTACTCTGGAGCTCTTGAATGTATCTGAAGATTTACATACATTTATTCCAATAATTTGCGATTTGACAAAATACTGATACAGTTTGTAAGCCTTCCCTTGTGGAGGCACAGCTGAACAGGCAAAGCAGCCTTCTACCAGTGGAACTGCCAGCCAGTACATCAAGTCACATAAGAGAAAACATGGAATCATCTTGTTTTCTGCTAGAACCACTGCTGCATACCAGAACTCCTGCTCCTGGGGAAATTATCAACCAGAGGTCTCCTCCTCTGCTCCCTGTGTTCTTGCTGGGTGGCTCTGGTAAAATCTCAACACAGGTATGAGGTCTCAGCACAAGAGTAAATGTCTTTAACAGCTCCATGAGCAAAGACACCAGGACAATGTGGTCTCTGGACCTGAAGCACTGGACTGACTCACCAAGGAAGTGTCAGTTCCTGGGGAATCTTCTCCCAGGGTGCAAGCACCCGAGAGGCTGCACTCATTGAGGGGTATCTCTGCTGCTTGGTAAGTTACCAGGAATCTATCAAGTCTCCCATTTACAAAACAAGGATAAATGGGAAAGGTAACTGTAAATGACAAAAAGATGGAAAAGTAACTAGCTGTACCAAAATCAGAGAGCAAAGAAACTGAACTCTGACAGTCCCACTGCCCTCCCCAAGGAGGGCTCTAGTATTACCTGCAAATTCCTACTGCTAAGACTATCCTTTCTTACTTCTTTGATTATGATGAGTGTTGAAATGTATGTATATCATAAAAAACCCCCAAACCCAGTATATGATATCTAATTTACAAAAAGTCAAAGAAATTCCTTAAATAAAAGTTATATTCTTAGCTCTTATTCCAAACTGGGCCACTTTGTCAGATAATATGATTTATTCTTAGCTCCTCTCTGAGAAGGAAGTATGTGTCCAACTGCACCAGAGATAGTGCATTTCTTCTAGATCTCTATGGTGAAAAATGATCAGTAGCTTGGTAGTTTTTATGTAGTAGGGTCTATGCAATAAGAGAAGTTTTATGCAATAAGAGAACTGCAAGCTTGCTTTGCAAACCAGATGCTTACTTGGAGCCTCTGTCATTTGTATTACCACTTCTGAAGAGCTCAATTCCTTGCAAGCAGAGGAGCTTCTCCTTTCTTCTGTAAATACTATACCTTTTCTTCTGTATTTTATTGCGTTGGGGTTTTCTGCCTCCTGATTACTGGTTTTGATGTAAAATTTTGCAAAGTGTGAATACACATCTGTGGGCATAAGAAGTATCTGCAGTATCTACACTTTAGCAAATGTTACCTTCAATAAGCATGCTTCATTGGAGACAGCAAGAATGTGTTTGTGGGGAACTAATCTTCTGGAAAACAGAAATTGAGCCATCTTGATAAGACAATTTCCATCTAATATTTTATATCTGCAATGAAGATGTCTACAGTCAAGCTGCCCTTCACTTTCTTTAGAATCAATGAAGAGAAATAAAAACTTGGACAATATGATTTATGTGACCATTTTTAAACACATAATTTTGAATGGACTCATGTACATCCTACAAGTGCTTTTTACATTCTCTGAACTAAAAGGTGCTAACTGAGAAGCTTGACTATGTCAACATTTACACTGTAAACATTTATTTTGGCATTGTGAATCCCACCTTCTCTAAAGCAGAACAAAACAAAACAAAACAAAACAAAACAAAACAAAAAATCGAAGAAAGAAAAGAAAAAAGCAACTCATGAAGCAAATCTGATTGTCAGAACTGTATCTTGAAGAGCTGGAAAATTCTTAAATTCCTTGTAGTTCTCTAGCTGTGCTGCACAACTTCATAATTTGAATCTTCCTTCCATCTACAACTAGATGCTGTTGATTTAATTTCACACAGATCCTAATTCATTAACAATCAATTTAATCAACTAAGCACAATCAATGCAACTCCAAGTACAAATCTGATTTGTTGATTGTACTACTCTTTTGTAATCAGTTTTGTAAAAGAAAG
Source organism: Aegithalos caudatus (assembly GCA_013389925.1). Classification (NCBI taxonomy): domain Eukaryota; kingdom Metazoa; phylum Chordata; class Aves; order Passeriformes; family Aegithalidae; genus Aegithalos; species Aegithalos caudatus. Next base: position 238,156 of record WEIU01015888.1, read on the forward strand.
TTTACAGGTTAATTGATTTTTATCCTACTGATTTGTTAAACTTCCATAAATTGTTGAAAAGAACCTTGAGAGCTTCTGCCCCCAAAAAGAAACACAACTTACAGCTCTGCAAGAATAGATATAAAGCAATTGAATCTTTTGCCACTTTGCCATGCTACCACCTTACAACAGTCACCCGCAGAAGTTCAGTAAGTTAAAGCACTCTGAAATTATAATGAGATTCTCCCACCAACCAGTGTGAACAGTTAGAGGACAGGTGAAATGTGATACAGAAGTGTTTGTCTCACAAAGAGAAGAAAACACCTGTCTGAAAGACCTAGTACGATAATCCGTTTTGTGTTTCAACTGGGAAATACATTTGGAAGTTCAGAGCTTATAGCAGAGCACTGGAGCCCTTCCTTCTTCCAGACCAGAAAATGATACTGGAAAATTATTTATCCTGGAATTTCATGCTCTCAATTTCCACTATTCCAAATTACAAGAGTTTTTTTCCTTTCTGGACAACAACTCATGAGAAGGGGAAGATCTTAAGGGGATATCAGACAACAGTTTAAGGAGGTCTTTTGACTATGATTGCCAGATTAACGTCATCTAGTTTTATTTGTCCTGAAGTACAGAAATAAGGAAAAGCCCCCCAAACCAACAAACCACCAAACTTGATTCCTTAAAAAAATGGGGAGAAATTTGAGCCTTCCAAAGGAGCAAGAACTGCCACCAAAGGATACTGAGAACAAGGGAGATGAGATCTTTCTTACATTTCCAAATTGTTCCACCTATGTTTATGGTCCCTCATTCAAGGTGAGAGATGTAACAATGCACTTGTGGGCGGTGGTTGTAGCACCAGTTTATTGATACACAGTGTATCCATTCTGTATGTTTTAGTGCATAATTATCAATGAAGGTTTGTCAGCTGTGCCTGAAGAACTTGACAGAGGCATTACCACCATTTTTAATTGGCCCAGCCTTGACCAGCGGCATGTCCAGCTTTGGGGCTATGGAGAATTGGCTCTGCTGGACCAGGAGGAAGCTTCTGGCAGCTTCTCACAGGAGCCACCCCTGCAGCCCCCCCACTACCAAAACCTGGCCTCACAAACCCAATACAGCATATCACTGCCAAAAGGTAGCAAAGATTATTGTCAAACTCATCAACCAAAGTATTTATTTTGTCCTCTAAACCAAGGTTCTAATACTGACAGAACCATTCCAATACCTAACTAGGCATTAACTAGAGGAATTAAATCACAAAATGGCCAACAATAAAGTCTTTGCCAGTGTTGTAGCTCCATAGCTATAAATAGTAAGACAGAACTGGAGAGAAATTTTATTTTTCCAGTTTTCCTTCTTGTGAGTAAGGACATCAAAGGTAATGCAGAGTAGAAAGGTAACATCACACACTCGAAGTGATATATGAATATTATATCACCCAAAGTTCCAGTTACACTTCATAGGCTCAAATACGACTTTCATGAAAATAAGGTGCAAGGGGAAATATTTCTCCTGTGTTTACTGGTGCTATATCTGATCTGCCCGTGCCTAACTGACCAAGGCACAGCTCTGAATATTTATGATATATGATCATCATGTAAGGTATTTGTACACATAATTGATGGTTGTACCTCTTAAAGCAGTTTGATCAGTGGAGAAGAATACATCAATATGAAATTGCTGAAATGACCAGCACTGGACCTTAATGGGGTGGGGAACAGATTGTGTTTGCACTAAGGAGTTTTATATCAATTTAATAGAGTTTTACAAGAAAAAATATCTTGATCCAAAAAGAAAACGAATCCCCTACCCCCAATATCCTTTAGCTCCACTTAAGTAGCGACAATAGGAAAAACTGCCAGATCTTAGTGATTATCTTTCTCTGTGTTTTCTTCCTCCTAGATTTTCTATGCTCACACAGGCCTATCCCAGGCCTTTTAGAGGACATAAAATACAACTGTGGTTACTTAACTTCTGAAGGCAATACAAAAGAAAAGAGAGAATAAGAAAATGAAAGGCTAAACCACCAGCTGGATTAAAGCAAGCTGTGGCCCCCATGTTGTCCCAAGCACAGACACAGATTGTCAGTATTTCAGAAAGAAGGAAATTACTTCTGACCTTGAACACAAGATAGTCTGGCTATCTGGTCATTACAAAAAGAAGCTCTCTGATCTGAATTGATGTGGAAACTTGGCCTGCCCTGAATTAAGTTAAACATGGAAATTCAACAAGGGAGATTCCCTTCTGTCCTTTTTACAGTTTATTTTAAATCTAATTTATAAAGCAGTGCCCTCAATCTGCTTGTAAACTTGTTTTTAACCATGAGAGTTATGCAGCTATGAGGGAATATTGTAGACATTTCAAACAACTGTCTAACAGAGTATTTACTCTAGAGTTATAGCTGCATCGAAAAAAAGGTATTTCATCTTTACAGACAAATATTTTCCATTTTTATAATTTCATAAATGATTTTTAAAGAGAATTTAAATCTTCAACTACTACTCCTCAGTAGCCACTGAGAGAAAGAAATGGAAAGTAACACTCTCTCCTTCAGTGTCTCAGCAGTGCCCTTGTTTTGTATTTTTATGGCAGTAGCTAATATCTCACTTGCTGGTTCCTCCTTTGTGTCATACACCTGTCTGTCTTTTGTCACTTCTGTGACAGCTGTTCCGTTATTTAAACATATCTTTCCCTTGCACCTAATATAATCACAAGCCTATCTGCAAAGCAGAAGTGTGATTTCTCACATTTACTTGAGCAAATCTCCTGTGAATTTCAGTGAGATGGAATCCCATTTGCAGAATTTCCAAGTGTATGTGTCCTCAGCAAAAAGGAGACACATGCAAATTTCAGTGGGAACATCCTTACCAAAATCTGCCTTTGGCCCCAGAGACAATTCCTCCCCCAGCCTGTGAAGACATGGAGACATGACTTTTGTCACTGGAGAGTTAGCTTCAGTTAATATTTGTGCTATTGATAACTCAGGTCCCATTCATGAAAAAGACCCACCAACAAACCAGTAACTCTCATTCAAGAATAGTTATGCTTTCAACAGGAGTTATTTTACCCAACAGTGGAAGTCAGCTCAGGAAACTGATTTCCCGAGCTGATCAGCTCAGCTATTCTGCATTGCTATGGTGTTAATTTACAGGGTGGCTTTCCTCATTCAAGCCACATTAACTTAAGGGCATTAGCTTGAGTGTATGCAATTTAATTCTTTAGTAAGAACAAGTTCTATCAAGTAGCTTTTAGCATAACCTTATAACCTTTCTTCCAGTAGTTCCTTATCAGGAATTAATTTTAAAATAAGAGCTTTGTCACTGTTCCTAATGGAATGCTGCACTGGGAAAAACAGCCAAACATTTGCCAGGTATTTTAGTATGCTGAACTTGCTGCTCCCACCTATGTCAGAATAGAGTCACAACAGAGTAATTTTTATTTCACTTGTTTTTCTATGTGCTTTGACCTTCAGGTTTTGTCATATTTACCAGTAGGACCTATTATCATGAGTGCTTTTCACTAGCTAGTGTAAATCCTTGGCAGCCAGTCCCCTCAGCCTGACTGAAGCAATCAATCTGCCAGAAAATCACAACAGTATCATGTACTATGAATATTTTATAGTTTACTCATTTTAATTGCCCAAGCACTAAGGTCATGCTGATTACACCTGTTAGGTTATTTTGTCCCCTATGAAAAGCAGGCTGAAAAGCAGGTCAAATCCAAGAATATTCTCATATTTTGGTTATGAAATATGACTAGAACTAAGAAACAAGAATTTTTTGATGAGTTTCTCCAGACCACAGAGCTATCAAAGCACTTTAATGACACCTAACCTCTTTTCACCCTGCCCACACATCTGTCAGGCACTTTGTAAACATACTCTGGGTCTGAGCCATGCAGTGACAATTTCATTGGTTTGTACAGTGAGTTCTGTAGAACATGCTGAAGTGGAAGGCTGATCATTAACCTCTGCTTCAACGTGGGATGATTTTAGGTCCAAAGACAAGCTCCTATCAGGAGAAATGCTAATAAAAATTTACCTTAGCAGCTTCTTTTAAGATTTTTGCATCACAGAAGCTAATTTGCATCTCAGCCTCTGGAACACCAAACAACTCCAACACACTTCATGAAAATGTAAATATGAAGGTTGTCCTGCACTGGATTTTCCTGCATTCAGGTAATTTGTAGAAATACCTGTGCTATATCGTAGTTCCAGAGTCAACATGTTCTATGCAGCTGGTAAACTTATTTATGTTCCTCCCTTTCTGGTGAGGTTGAGATAGATGCCAAACATATATGGAGCATGGATGCATCATAAATATTCTCAAGACAACTTTAAAGAATTCTACTGCAGTAGGGAATCCCCCTGAATGCAAGCAGAAGCACATTAGGGACAAGAGCAATGCTCAAGGAAGAGACGAAAAAACTGTCTTGTCTACCACAAGAAGGAAATGAACTTGACTCTGGTCCCCTTTTTCTAAGACAGGCTATATTGAACTGGAAAAATCTAAGTGGTTTTGTTTCAGCACTGCATCTGGGCTTACTGTTGAAAGACAAGAACACCTTCACAGGTACACTCGAGTTGCACCACAGTTCCTGCAAGAAGCACATGATGTCTGCAGCCTGCTGCTGTGGTAATGCAGCAGGTGCTTACAAATTCACACAAACCCATCTTTCTGTGCAGGCTGTTCTGGTAGTCCACAGGCTGTGATAAGAGCTGCTGGGTGGAGGCCTGCTTTGGATGTATATCAGTGCTCTAAGCACTAAAGCAGTCGGGAGTCCTGTTATGAACCTTTGGAATTTGGCTCTGTGGTAAAATAAGATTATGGCCCGCAGATTTAGAACAGACATGATATTCCTGCCAGAAACAGGAGACAATGACCGTGGTAGCATTCATGTTCAAGAACAGGCAGTTCTCAGCTGTCATGCATATTGAAAATTGGCAGGAATCCCTAAAACAGAACGTTTGCTAATCGTTTCTGTCCAGGTCTAACCATATTTAGCACAGAAAGCAGTTTACCAGATTCATTAGCATATTACATCATGTGCTGTCTCTCTGCACCTCAGTTTCTGTTGAGATTTATCATTAGAAATTAGAAAAAGCAGAACAGAATAAAGAAGCCATTACAATTCAATAAATCCTGTGAAACTATCACTAGAGAAGTAGCTCAAAGCAGGAATGCCATGTTTATTACACATGGTGGTTTATGCTTTTCATGGATTTCCTGTAAAGATTTTGACTTGGCAAGTTCATGATGAAAATAAAGCTGCATATAATGTTTTGAATTTTTTACTGATTCTTCTGCTGGTGAATGACTTTTGATATGTAATGCAGTAATACACCAAGGCTATTTCTTAGATAAGTTAGTTACAGTCAGCTGCTTTTCTAGAAAAAAGTCGTCATCAGAAAATTCTCTACCAGATTCCCCTATGACACACATAAAGTGTATTCTTGTAAGCACACATAAAGTGAAAATATGATCCTTTTCCTAAATAAATTCATTGCCATGCTTTAGCAGCTGTTGAAATGATTTGAAAAGCTTAGTGCAAACCTGAACTGGCACTTAATATATACCCAGAACGATCTGTATAGACACTAAGGTTGTGTGTCCACAACATGTTCCCAACTGCAGTGAAATAGATTAATGATTGTTTAAGCACATTTACCTTAAAGTGATGTGAAAGCTCTTGCCCACATCTAAAATGTAGGTCATACATATTTTCTAGGAAAATTTTTCTTTTCAGGATGAAAATGCCTTTGTATCATGGATAAAGCATTGTAAGCTTTCCATTCAGCAGGAAGCCCAGTGACAGATTTGTCTCAGTGGAGGAAGCTGCAGGCCCCATAAGCCTCACACAAATGCATGCATAATACTCTGCTGAGATAAGAACAAGGAGGAGCCATTATCAGTCAAAATCTCTGAGAAAGACTGCTGTTGATAAGAACTGTTTATGTAACTTCATTGCTCTGGAACTTCCAGGTTAATCTGTTGACCTGGAAATGCTGGACCTGGATATGCTGCCCCTTCTCCAGGCATACATAAGAGATGAACACCATTTCAGGGTCTTGACTGAACAGACTAGTAGGCTATCTCTGCAGAGAGACTAAGTTCCACCGCCCAGCACAAACCTGCATGAAGTCATTCCTGCTATTTTTCATTAATAATAATATCTGAAAAATGCCAGGCAATTTTCACTTCCAGTTAAATCTTTTCAGCAGCAGTAATACAAGCATTTTATAGCACAGCACATCTTACTGGGAGTCTCTGTTCTGAAAAACATTTATGTCAAAACATTCTGCTGCGTGCACCGGCAGCTGAAGAGTCACAGCAGTATCACTCATGGATACTGCCTCTGTTCTTGTAAATCAAGTCAGAACTTCTTCAGCTTAAACAGCTTGCATTAGAGGTAGCAAATTAAACAAATATGTTGAAGATGCTACTTTAGTGACAGTGTCTGTTCTTACTAGATGAGCTACAAATATGAGACAGCACTGGTGTGGCCAATGGGGCTCTCTGCCTACAAGCAACACAAATCACAACACATTTTTATTTATTTTATTACAATACTCAGCTTCTACCCATGGGACATATCTGATAACAAAGACATTTTGCTTTTGAGATGTGCTTCATGTTTTCTAAAACACTTCTTCATCCTGTTCTTCCATAAACAAACTCCCATCTTATTGCTTCAAACCAAGTTTATTACTTTTAAGTCAATCTTACAGTAAGCAACCATCCTCTGAATGGGCAAACAAGACTGAGTGTCAAAAAACTACTGCTGTCCTTATGGCAAATGGATAGATGTACTGACAATGATTCAGATCTCTATTGTCTCTAATTCAACAGAGTAAATAAAGTAGATTAAGGGAGGAGTGGACTACAACTTTTGCATATTTTGTATAGAGGGCTTGGTTTGCTCTAAATGGCATGTGGTTTCTGAGAGTTAATAATGTACATAAAACTGAACATGACATGATAGTTATCATTCAGATTAAACAGTGTCTGCTGTTGGCGCTGTTGAAAGGGAACATCTGAAAGAGAACCTGAAGCAGGGAATGTGCAATATCATGGTGAAGGATATGAAGAATACAAAGGCCAAAACCAGCCTGAGGTTTCCTGGGCTGTTGTTTCTTCCACTGGCTCTGAATACTGGGCAGTGTTCAGTGGTATGGAAAGCTAGATGCTCAAAAACAGCTATTCTCTCACCTATGATTTTAAAAATCACATAGCACTTTTTGCTTCTGACAGCTGATTTCAGACTGAAGGCTATACATTGTCCCCTTGACAAAGTATGCCCTTGAGTAAGACTTGAAACCTGATTTTGTGTTTGTTTAAGTGGAAGCAGTGGACCGCAAACACATCTGTCCTTTCCTTCAGCAAAGGAACAGCAAAACCTTCATTAATCAAATACAATAAATGTTAAACACAGAGTCTATTAACTCAAAGTAAATAAGCTACATGATCACATTCAACTTGGAGGTCAAGCCCAAGGAGATTTGTCAGAGTCCACTTCATAACAGGCTACCCTTCTGCCCTGCCACACCCTTTCCCCTCTCCAAATAAAGCACAGAAACGAACAGGCACAGACCAAAGAACCAGAACATGAAGTCCATGAGTACTTCATCTTGATTTTGATCAACTACCTTCTATCTGGAGGCTTGGGGGAGTAGAGGAATTCACCCTCTTATGAATAAATAATTTATTCCGCACATGTGAAATGCATCCCCACATTGACAGAAAAAGAAACATGAAAACGTAGTGAAAACAACTGTAAGTTTTCCAAAACATGATTACTTACAGAAATTTCTTTAATACATTTGCTAGCAAACTCATATGAAATGATATGCATATTCACAAATGCAATGAGTACATTTTTCACATTTAATTAGCATGGCAGAATTTCTGCACCCATAATTTATCTGTGAAAATTATGTTAAAGATTTTGCAGATGATATGAAGACATTACAGTAAGAAACACCTAGAAAAAAAATGAACTAATTACATAATGAACCTTGAAAAATCAGGTTCTCACTTGGTACGTCACTGGTGGTATATCAGATATCTCCATCAGCAGTACCCAAAAGGAGTAATCTGTTCTATAAACATTGGTGATTATACTTAATAACTAGGTCTTAATTTTGCTGAACTAACTCTCTAGGATTAGGTGCCTGCAGACACCCCCAGTGCTTGGAATGATTCATTCATGTCAAACCAGGACAGGTAGCTCCCTACAGCAGATATTTGTTTTTTTAAAAGTGTACCTCAAACAATCCATACTGTAAGTCTTCCTTGCTCTTCCTTAGCCTCTAGCTTTCAATGTCAATATATGCCTGTGTATGTCTATATGTCCCTTATGCCAGCATATGTGGGAGTAAATTATTTTCTAGTACTCAGTGGAAATTGGGGGAATCTCTGCCCACATGTACATGCTGCACACCTGAGATCAAAAGGGTGGACCCAATCTTAACCAGTTGTGCACACCAGCAAAAGCAGCTCTCTGGAGCAAAACATTTATTACTGGAGATCCCACATCTGCACTTTTCCTCATTTGCAGCTTTTCACTTCAGAGTGTCCCTGGTCTGATTCCATTAGCTGAATACTTGTTTTCAGCTGGAACATACTAGAAACACCTCTGGAGAAAATCTTACAACTTTGTTTCCTCCCTAAGGAAATCATCTCACATGTTCTGAGACAGCTCTGCATTGCAAACCAAAGGCTAGTTAGGAGAGTTGCACTGAAAACTGCCCTCCTAATTTGAACTAAAAAAGTTAATGTAGACCCCATCTCACCAAACTATGCTTGTGCTACAGGGTAAAATTTCTCTTTCCTCCATCTCACCTTTCAGGAAAGCTGAGGAGTGACAAATTTAAATGCAAGCACCCAACTTCAGGAAATGGTAACATATCANAACTTGCAATATACACTCAGTGGTAAAGATGATTTTTGTTCTATTGGTCATGACTAGTTTGTGGGTCAAGTCCAAAAATATTTAGAACAGATCTCTGCATATGCTTTTGCCTCCTTACTCTAATTGCAAGCCAGCTTACACCAAGGCAAAAACCGAAGGGCCTGCTGGAAGCTTCAGCAGATGTTTGGGTCTGTGAGGCAGACATGCTTCACAGGTACAGTTAGCTTGCAACTAGTGTGAAGAAGATTCAGTGGTCCCTGTGACTGTGCATATTTTAATGGGATTTAATAGTTTTTTAAATCTCAGAATTATTTTTTAAATTATGTATTCACACAGCGGTTCACACATAAAATAATAAGACCTTCTCCATGGGAGAACAAGGAAAACTATGAAAAAAAATCAATGAAAAATTTGAAGTCTCTTCATGGAAGCAGCACTGAAAGAGGTAAAGCAGTTTGTGTCCGATTTAATGTGTCTTAAGCTGTACTGAGTAGAATTTTGGAATAATATTCTACATGAATTTAAGGTGTTTTAAGTTACATAAACTGATCATTATGAATACTTCATAGAATATGGAGATGGGAAGGACTCAGTTCTCTGATTCACCTTATATCAGTGTTCTCAAATATAATGTGTTATTCACTAAGCTGTCTTCAAAGAAAACGTGTGCAAAAATAAACTATTTGTACACATCAGAATGAATTCACATTGATAGAGGACAGAAACATCATACCACACCACTGCCAATGAGCTTCAGTTCTGGCTTACTTCTGATCCTCTAGGAAGACACAGGAAATAGGTCTAAGAGCAAAATAACTGGGAACAAGTGTGCCTCTGTAAAGAGCATGTTTTGCTTTCCAGGGATGTAAAATTTTCCCCCTATCCAGATCTTGTTCTGTAAGTGACAAACACTTGTCTTTCTGTCCCTTCCAGAAAGAATAATCACTGTCATATCATCATTTTGCTTCACAGTTGCCAGTGATTTTTTGTCTTTTAAATTATCTTAATAAACAGTACAATTAATTTAAATCAACATAAATTCTTCCTAATCTGCACTTGGTGCTGTTGTGTCTGTTTTCAGCCTAGAAAGAAGAATCTTTCTTCAAATATATTTGTATTTTGTTGATCAAATGAAATATGCTTTCTTTCCCCTGTCTCCTCTTGCCTCCCTTGTACTTGTAAAGGACATTTCCCCATCTCTGTAACTGCTCCAGCCTTTAGCTGCTTCCTGAGCATTCACGTGGTTACTGATTTCTATCTGTAGCTGCTTGCTTTTACACATAAAAACCTACCAGTAAAAAAGAATCATAAGATACTGAACAGAAAACCTGCAGCAGAAGTTAATTAGGCAAAATTCAGAGGGCAATATAAGGAATTTCAACGTACTTATATTTTTACTTCTTGTTTCTTTACTGTCTGCAATAGTCCCTTACAAAATTCTTCATTCAGAGCCTAGAAAAATCCTATGCATGGTTCTCAAGGAGATTTACTAAATGTATGACTGAAGTTTGGGAAGGCAGAGGCACATATGTTGCCTTTGAAAGTTGTTGCTCTTCCTGATACTGATAATAAATAGATTTGCATAAAATTTGATGCACAGGAGTCATGAATTGAAGGAAATAAACTTGTAATACATGCTTATGACACAGCACTATCAGATTTTGATATCAAAAAGTCTAAATTAAAGTTAATAGGACTATGTTCCAGCACATTTTCCAGTAATTCTGGAAGAAATTATTGCTTGTGAGATTATTTCAAGAACTGAGAAGACTAATGATATCTTTGATCTTAAGTTTATTTCTCTCATTGGATATTTTCTTTTTTTGAATGTGTTTTCTTTCACATTGATTACTGTGGTGTTAGACAAGCTCTTTTTGATTATAGCTGCCTGTGATACTTCTACTGAGATGAAATTCAACTTTTAAAATGTGCTTTTTTATTTTGAAGTGTTTTCTTTCTACTTTTCTTCTTTCTACTTCCTCAGTAAAATTAGGACCTCTTCAGAAATGCTAAACTGCCCTATAGGCATGCCTATTATGGTCTTTAAAACAGCTTTAACTCCTATTTTAGAAAAGTACAGGGAAGTAACTAAAAATGGAGTGCCTGACTGTAACCTCACCACTGTTCAGAATGCTTAAGCCATCAATATTATTGGATGTGTAGCTCATTCTTGAAGCATTTTTTGCCACTGCTCATTCTATTTAATAAAGCAGAGGGATATGTACAGAAGTTAATGTTATGCTGTGCAGCCAACATTTGTAGAAAAATTAGAGAATCTGCCATGCCTTGATTTATAGTCCAGTGTCATAGATTGACATAATCAACGTCTCTAAACAGTCTAGAGCAAGACATAAGCATCTACAGCAACACACTAAAATTTACCCTCTTCTCTTATTTCATCCTCATAAAGTCCAAAAGAGAATACCAAACAGGAAAAAGAAAAACAATATGAGTGTGTTACCTAGCTAGGATTCTTTATCTAAACACAATTTCCCCAT
>WEIU01015888.1:264107-283578 GCA_013389925.1 Aegithalos caudatus
TAAATCAAATAAAGATTTAGTTTCAAGTAACTTGACTCAGAAATAAATTAAAAAACATGACAAAACATGCTGCCAACACTTTCTAGCAGTCCATTAAATAATATAATTAACATCTAACACATGCTTTTCATTAACTTATCTTCCCACTGCAAAGGGTGCCCAGTTCAGAAACAGTTTGTCTTGCTTTAGGTATTAATAATACAATAGGCATAGAATTTAATATTTGTTCATTAGAAAAAGCCAAAGACACATCTGGATCTGGAGTGGAGAATGATAAGACTGTGATCATTCTCACTTCTTAAGAAAGATCAGCCAAGAACTGTGTTCTTCCAAATTCTGTTTCATCCAGCTACACTTCACTCATATTGCCAAACAATGTTACTCACCAATGACTAAGGACATATTGGAAACTGGTGCAATAAGTAATAAAAAAAACCCCTTTTGGTTTTAATCAAAGATTTAAAAACATGGAATGCACATTCTCATTCATTACAAGCAAACAATGTTCTATTTATTGATTTTCAAGAGTTCAGATTTTTGTTCTAGTCTGAATTGCAATGCTGAATTAGATATTGAATTGCCACAAACTAGTCAAAAGAGGAATCACCTAATCAGATCACTTGCTAGCTATATACATGTTTAATGAAAACAAGGGAAAAAGCTTTTTTTAAAAATTATTTTTAGTGATACTACACAAAAGAGAAACTAACTCCTAAAGAGAATTTTCTTAATTAGATGTATTCTGCAGATTAATTTTTTTTTAGATGAAGTGACACAAAAATGGGTAGCAAAAATTAAAATTGAAATTTATGCTTAGGGTCACCCAGCAGCTATTTAAGTCCCTTCAATTCACAAGTTGTCTGATTCAGTATTCTTTTATTGATTAAAAGGGCCCAGAAAACTTCTCATTGCTCAGTCATTCTTCTACGGTCTCCTACTGTGATTATTAGTAGAGATGCTTCCCTGAGCCCAGCAGAATGAAAAACAACCATAAGGAAAGCAAATTTTAAGGAATATTGCTTCCTGTCATTATTGATGGGGGTAGCAGGATTGTTCAGAAACTGAGAAGTTCTTATCAGGGTTTGAACTGAAAGGAAAGAAAAGGATGGATGTGCTTGATCAGTGCAGCAGAGGAGCTGCAAGTCCTCGCTTGGTTCCTCTAGTGGTAGAATTGCCTGTCAGCTGAATGACATCTTACATGTTCCTTCAGTCAGGCCCACCAGGCTGCTGGTGCTGCACTAAGAAAGAGCTTTCTTTGTCCTTTCCAAGCCCAGGTTCATGAACACTGTGCCAATCAGAGCATATAAATCACTGTCTTGAGTAAAACTGACCCAATTCCACAATTCTTGTTCTCTGAAGTACTCTCATTGAGCTGGTTATCGCATTGAAACCTTAACTTTTCCATCACAGACAAAAAAAGAAAACAATAAGAACTTAGCTGAGATGAAGGGGAAAATCCTGTGAGATAAAGTGATTGGACTTATGACGAGCACAGAAATTTACTAATAAGCAACATGCTGAATGCATGACTTCTATGTCTTTGAAAGATACATAAACAAGAATGTGCTGATGAAATATAAGAGCCCTACTCTGTAATCTTAATTAAGTTTTCAGCCTATAACAACCTGCATACCTCAATATCTTATTTATTGTAACATCTACAAGTGTAGACTAAAATATGAGAAAAAATGCATTTTGAATATTTACACTCAGCAAGAATGTCAGGAGTGACAATTCTCTCAGCAAGATGAAATCACAGTCATTGCACGGTGAATGCAGCTGTCATCCTGACATCTAGCTATGCTTAATTACTTATATCTTTATGGGGCAGTTTTCAGAAATATCCCATTTCATCCAAACTACTGACATTTTCTCAGAGTGAGCCAGTATTATTATTATTATAGCATAAGAATAACAAAAGAACAGCATGAGAAGAATTGCTGTTACGGGATGTTACTTGTGGTATAGTTTCATTATATCTCATGGTCTGTTAATATATATATCTTTCCATATATTTAAAAGTAAGAAGAGACATACTCTGAAGCTATATCCAAATAGCTGTATTTTGATTTGAACTAACCAATAAGCAGAATTTCTGTTCAGTAACAACACAAGGTTTTGAGATAAAAGCCAATCCCACACCATTTTAATTGAAAGAAGAGCAGCAACAGCTCACTTCAGGAATGCCAAGGTATTGCCCCAACTTGGAGGCAAAGGTGCAAATGGCAATGATCAAGGAAAAAAACATCATTAAAATACTTCCAGGTTTTTAAACTGTTTAATCTGGAATGCATATGAAGTTTCATTAATATAGCCATGACAGGGTCATCTAAACCATTTTAGCTGATTTATGCCTAATAGAAAACTGAGACCTGGGTATTACTTCTTTCTGAGCAGCAAGTTAAAATGCTCTATAAACTTAACTGGAATGTGAGTTTTAAAACTGAGTAAGAAATGTTTGACCTTATGTCTTTCTCAATAATATATTTACAGGCTGTTTTATCTTGCAAACCTGAATGCACAGCTTATGAGAAGAAAAAAAAATACGGTTTTAGAGAAAAGGCAAATTATCCTATGTCTATTTCTTTTAGTTGCATGAGACTAAACAAGACTTAACTCCTGGACTTTGATGGAAGCATTTACATGGATCCTCTCACAAACAGAATTTGATACTCCATTACTTTAAATACTTCCTAGAAGTAGATGTATGAGAATGTTCATTAAAACAGAATCCATTATACACAGCTTTTTTATGAGTAGGATAAAATAATGACATCTCAAGTAATAGGCACTTTAAATTAGATACATGAATATTTATTCAATTGCTTCAAAAATGTAAACATCAGTCAATACAAAGTTCTGTAGCCATACAGGCCAAACCATTTGAGCCAGGTGAGCAGCGCTGTTCCTTCAATAACACCGACTGGACAAGTCACTGCCTTAGAATCATGATTCCTAAAGGGATTACAATATTGATGAAACAAAACCTCTGCAGGCAGCTATGCCTCAATACCTTCAGAGTTTTATGATCTTTCTTATGGATCCATGTTTGGCATCCTCACACTGCATCTGTGCAAAGCTCCCAGGCCTTGGAAAACCAGTCTGGCTTCCAGATGAGAGCCATGGTATGACCTGTACTTGAGCCCTTCCAAATGCTTCAGCAGAAGGGAGACTCATCCCAGATCTCAATCCTCAAGCTCTGCCTCCAATTAATTTATGGCAATCCCCCTAGGGACACTGCTCTTGCATTTGTCTCGTTTACCATACACCACTGGAAGTCCCTAGGGCGCTGGTTTAAGCCACCTCTTGAAACATACCCCCTCTGGTTTTCTCCTTCCATTTTTTTCACTCTTCACTAGGTACAACCAGATTTTAGCCCAAATACTTGGATGAGAATCTTTAGCAAATCACTTATCATTTATACCTTCCACTCATCTAGGAACCATAAAATGTTTGCTCCTGCATTTAAGAAAACCAGAAACTTTTGAGGTTCACACTGCACCTCACAACCTTTGTGCAATGAGCCCTGAGGGGAAAGCTGGGAGTGGTTTATAAAATCCTCAGCAGCAAAGATGCCACTGCCAGAGCTTGCCATGCTCCATGTATGAGGAAGCCCACAACAGTCTACAAATACCACTTCTGTAATGAGAATTTCACCAAAACTGCTGCCATATAACTTAGAGGAACTCCAGGAGGACAAGTCAGTCAGCCCATTCCTCTGATTAGGAATGGCCTTATTAAAAATGGGTAGGAAACCTCATGTTGGACTATACAAGTATCCATCAACATTAAGCTTTGCAATCAGTGGCACAGTGCATTGGAGAGAAATACTGGTGAGGAGTAGGGGAGAGAAAGCAGGTGACATTTGCTTTACATTTTCTCTAAAAATAAGCATAAACCCTATAGCTATTACACTCTACAGAGAGAGAAATAGCTTTATGAAGTATGAGCAACAGTTGAGTCTTTAAGGCAGGAAGGATGTTA
Source organism: Aegithalos caudatus (assembly GCA_013389925.1). Lineage (NCBI taxonomy): Eukaryota > Metazoa > Chordata > Aves > Passeriformes > Aegithalidae > Aegithalos > Aegithalos caudatus. The sequence goes on from WEIU01015888.1 coordinate 268,092, forward strand.
AATGACCTCCTGGGTAATATTTCTGGCATTACTTGTGCTCATTCTAGAGGTCCAGTGAATCTCACAAAAAACTTTATAGCTCCCTGATTTTCTTCCACTGTCCCTTTTACTTTGATAAAGCTATCAGCTACCACCATGCAGAGTTTGAAGGAGGACTTTGAGAAGGCTGTCAACACCATCTTATAGCCACCCAGAAAATCAGTTATATGGGGTGTCACAGGCTGCTTCTAAAGAATCTGGAACTGGACTAATAGTAAAGTATTCTAAAGACATTATTTTCCAATGATGATGCAATTATTTGTCTCAAAAACTAAGACTGGTTAACAAAAGGTAATTGTCATAGATAAAATACATGAACAGATGTTAAATTATCTGTGATACATACTAAGATCCTCTATTTTCTATTTAAAGCTACATTCTCCACTTCTTAGTCTGTCACATTGGAATTTGCTTTGGCCAATTCAGCAAAAGGACTTTACTGAAAAGAGCAGCAGTTAATAATGGGGAACTGCCAAACGACTGGAAGCAAAGCCTGAAAGCCAAGGCTTGCTAACTGTTAGTCAAAGTCTGCTAGAGCATGCTCTGAAACTGAGCTGCCATCTGCCATGCTTAAGGACAAGAGTCAGAAAGCAAAACCTATTTTTTTCCAAATATTTCTGACCACACACACACAGGTAGGAGAGACAGGGAAAGAAATGAAATGTGATGAAGTGCTGACACAACACAGACAAAGCCCTGGCCCTGTGATGAATGTCTTCAGGACAGCAGAACGTGACCTTCTGGCTTTGTTTCCTATCCAGCTCTTTGAGGACGCTACAGGGCAGAACACGTGTGTAGAGGGAGTGCAGTGTTTGCACAGCACCTCAGAGAATTCCTGATTCCCTGGTCCATAGATCTTCAGGAGTCCAGCACTGTAATATTGATTTCTCACTGCTGTTTTAATTCTGCTACTTGTCTTCTTTCTCCTGAACTCTGAGAAGTCCTAAGCACGTTTAACTGTGACTACTCCAAAGACCTTTTTGAGAGGGTGAAGGCGAAGGTAAATGATAAAGACATTGAAAAGATCAGACATGAAAAATATCTACTGCAAAACTAACTGACAGCTTGAGACAGTGAACATCATCTAAGAAAAAAAAAGATGCAGGATCAGATAGAGTATAATTTAGAAGTCTTTCTGTGACAACTGTTCTAATATTAAAAGAATATGAAGAATAATGAAGATAATCCTGCTCAATGACACCTTTGAGAGAAAGGAATTACTAGACACATGGAGACACTTGTTATTTCCCTTCTGTATACATTTTACTTCCTCTTTGCCTTGGTCTGGACCATAGATTGACTCTGACCAGTGAAGAATATCAGAGAATAAAATAGCTCAGCTGCCAGGGCCTTTTTGATGATACTACATATCCATTTCAAATCAACACTTGAGCCTAAATCTGCTTTTTCAGTTATATGTGCTTAAGAAAATAGTTACACGCCTCCTTTTATTTCATTCTGTTTACATTTCTGGTTCTGCACATCTAAGATAGAGATAAAATTATACCTTTCTTGCAAACAGGCTATGAATTGTAGGCATGTTTTCATAACTATCAGAATTCTGTAAAATTGCACTGGGGTGCTTTTACATGCACAGGTAACACAATCATGTTATAGATAAAATCATAAACAAGTTGGGTCCATATATGTTGAAGAGGGTATTGAAAAAAAATGAAACTATTAGAGGATATGGTTCTGTCAAACAGAAATAGAACTGTCTTCTACCTTTGCTTAAATGTTAGCCTCCTAAAATGATAGAAAAGAAAAAGATAAAACTAAAGCATAACACGTCTTGCCAAATGCACCCCTTACTGCATACTCATTTGTATATTTGACACACATAAAGGACCAGGCTGCCAAAATCCTGTCCATTCTTCTGACGTGATTAGTGATTTAATGGAAGATATTAACTCTGCCTGGACACCTTGCATTACTCATCTGTACCACAAATATACTGCTTACTTGCTCAAAAAACCACAAAATGCTTAAGACCCAACTTAGCAGCTATCCCAAATATAAATATTTATGTATATTGAATAGTTTCAAATATTTTGTTGCCTAGTTTCTGAGCTTACTTCAGACTTCTGGACTAAAATAATAATAGATAGAAATGATGAGCTTATTCATCCACAGAGAAAGGCCACACACATCCTGTGGTCAGAGCAGAAAATATCTCTCTTGTCACTGCCCAGGCAGCACAAGGAGAAGAACACCTGGTGACAAGGAGTATTATGGAGTCCTGTAACATTTGAGCAGTTCAGAGAGATCAGAAGGATGTGTAGAACTAATGAAGATAACTTACATCTACCATTCTGTTTTGCTATCTGGCTTTGGTCTAGTCATGCCTTGCTGTAAAAATACCTGAGAGACAGAGAGCCTCAGACTACTACCAAATGGGAATGCACTGGAGGGACAGTCCTAGTGGATGAAGTGCTACACTACACACAGCACATGCTCCCTTTTGCCTCATAGGAAAGGAAATTTGAGTTATTGAGGGTGGAGAAGGTGTACAGAAGATATTAACAGTTAAGTTAATTAAGTAGTTAATTAAGTAGTTAAGCTTGCTTAACTACTCCAGATGGATCAGGCTCTGAGGCCCAGGGAAGTGGAGGCGAAGTACGACCAAGGCAGGACAGCTGCTTGAATCAGCAGACTTTCCCTCTTTCTAGGTATTTATGGAATCACATGGCATCTTTCAGGTGCCACTTCTGTGTGAGCAGCAAGCATGAGCATCTTTGTTATACTTGCATGATCTGTAAGCAGCTTTCAATCAAATGAAAAATAGCACCACCAATTACAGGTATTAATGTAACAAAATTTATTTGAGAATCTCCAATGGTAGGCAGTAGTGAGGATGAAGAAAAGTATGTGACACATCATCATTCTCACCCCTTCTATGTGCTTGCATTTCCAGTACCTTTAAAATTAATTTCAAATTAAAATTTACCAGTCATATCATAGGGGAGTTTCAGCCACATACTGTGTCTGGGAAACTAAAATTAAAAAAGACAGCAAGACCCATTCAAGGATATGTCTCTTAATACAGAAAGGCTATTTGNTTTTTTTTCTTTTCTTATTTATGAGACCATCTGCAGCCAGTCAGTTCCGCTAAGCCTGGTCACAGCTGAAAGTCCCTTTTTTGTTGTTGTTTGTGCTGTTTCTGACATGGAGCCTGCCTCCTAAAAAAAATAAAATATGAAATACACTACTTACCCACAGCTGCACCTTCTTTTCCCCCAGTAGGTGTATGATTGTTTGATGTTAATGTGATCAAGGCCTATAGGAGGTTGCTTGTTACCACCCTTATAGAAAGCAAAAAAGCATCTCATGTACAGACAATTCATATGGATGGATTGACAACAAAACTAGCATATTTATGCTGATTTTTTTTCAGTTGTTGCAATTTTTCTGGGCCTTTTATCATTTAAATATCTTTCAACAGCAGGAAGTCCTCCCTGCTGAATAAAATACCTGAGGAATGTATTTTAGAGACATATTAAAGTATACCAGAGCACATTCTTATAAATCAAGATCTAAGTCAATCTTTTTCTATTTAGTCTCACATCTTTCATATACACCCAAGCAATTCATAGTCTCTATGAAGTCTCTCTTTCTCCACACCTCATTAGGTCAGGCCTGAACGTTTCATTTGTGGACAGAAAAGCTGCCATTCCCCAAAGGTGGAAGGATTCATCTTTTTCCATCTGCTTTGAGAGAAATCACTCCTTGGAAAACAAAACTCCTTGGAAAGAAGGGTAAGAATTGGATGATGATAGCCACCACAGATAAGTCACTTCTAATGTTCTGAGGACAACACATCTCAGGTTACTGTAGCTGTCATTGCTTATCTCAAAGTTTACAACTCACACCTGCAGCTGAAAATCTCATTTCCATCATCAGCTCCAAACAGGATTATTAAATAATTATTAAATAATTAATAGCAAAACACAAGCTGTCTAATCACAAAATAGGAAGTTTTAAATGTGACTTTGAACCTCCAAAATGCAGCAAGGCCATATTTTCACACTTTCCAATGTGATCATGAAGACTATCAAGTTTCTTCTATTGGCTTCTCACAAGAACTATAGATTTAAGGAAAAACTACAGCTGCACATCTTGCAGTAAAACCTCCCAGAATGAGCAAATTTAATCACTGAAAGTTTGGGTATGAGGGATGAACAAATAAGTCATGCTGTGTCACTGGGGCCATACAAATAGACAACATTCAGCAAAAAATCATGTTCAGTGTTCTAAGTGGTGCATCAGACACACAGACATGGTGAACCAAAGAAAAACTAGCAGTAATCCTTCATCTATATAAGTGCCCAGTACTTCCAAGGCTGTGGCCATTTTTGGAAGAGCCCCAGCATTTCCATAAGTTCTAGAGGGGATCTCATGTGTGCTGGAGTCATTTCTCTGACTAGACACGTCAGTTTTTCAGGCTCAATAAAGTCAAATGCTAGCTTAGGTAAGGTTTTTCATACAGATACTCCCTTCTATTGTTGTTGGTTTTCTTTTTTTCTGACAGGCTTCTTGAATACCCCATCAAGTAGTACCTTGTAATCTTTCCCTAACATCGAAAAGTTGAAATTTCAGGCTGGACATGGACAAATTAACTTTGCTACTGTCTAAAACATTATTTTGTCCTAAGGAAAATTACACTGGGCAAGTGATCGGAACATACAATGACATTTATCTCCCAGAGTCTTCTAGATGCATTTATAAAATTTAAGGCTGAAGAACTAATACAAAATGTCAGATGTAATTTAGAAAGTTCAATATCTAAAATGTTATTTTTACCATTTCTCAGGTGTTTTGTCGCTCAAGTGCATTCAGAGAGAATGGTCTTTCCTAGTGCTAACTCCTAACTCCTAACTGAAGTTGCCATGTCAATCCAAATGATCATCATTTTACATTTAAACTATTAATCACAAATAATAAAGCAGGACCTTCTGCTTGATTTACTAGATCAGCAACTTCAGATATGTTCTTGCAATAAAGTATGAGCAGAGGAAGCTTGTCTGTGCAAAATGCATTCATACACCTTGCTTTGTGTCAGAGCTGGTAAAATAAGACATAAGAGTAAAGTATTTGTGCAACCTTTCATCTACTCTCTCCAGATGAAGTATACAGGTTCCTTTTCATGTCTACTCTGGAATAAATGAACTTCTACCAATTCCATGTAAAATTATTCCATAAGGTATTGTTTTTTGAAGTTCTTGAGTTTCTCCTGTGTTCCTTCCATCCACAACCCCAAACAACTATATTTTAAATCTGAAGCCGTGTTCTTCCAAATTTGCACCAAGAGACAACAACAGAAAATTCATGAATGTATTTTATCTCCCTGTATTCCTTTGTTGATCTGTTTCTTACTTCAGAAACTGCCTTCAGGTGAATCAGCAAGCATCGTATGGGAAACTAAGATCTGCATCTCATAAATAAAGTAGAATCTGGTTCCATGATTGTATCTATGCATCTTTCCTCCTTATATAATCCAAATATTAATATAACCTATCATAGGCAGGCAGTAAGCATGCAGAAGTGCTAATGCACTTGCATCTTTCTTGGTAAGCAAAGCCCTGTGTATTCTAAAGGAAAGGGGTTTTGGATTCTGGTGGTGAATCATCATGTTCTGAGCTTGACAGAAATTAAAATTTGAGGTTAGTATTCCTGAATAGTACAGTCAGCATATGTAGTGGTTGCTCTTTATCATCCCCATATTATCTTTTTAACTTTTTATCTCATATTTTGCCCTCTGCTAGAGCAACTGGTAGCCAAAATTAACAACTCACCTCCAGGAGATGAAGACTCAACATACTAAAGGGATGAACTGAGTCAGTTTTATTTCAAGTGTTTCAGTCTATTATACACCAAAGTATACGTGAATATATGTAGCTTATACTTCACCCTACTTTTTTTTCCCCAGTGGTCTTGCTGTCCACTCAATAATATTTATTCTGTAGTCAAGCAGGTCACAGTACTTCCATACTGACTGAATCTCACTAGCCCTTTTCTCCAATTAGCAGCGAGTGCTTTAAAATACACCAGTTTTTAAAAAAGTGTTTGGTCTTGTTATCTTGCAGCTCTCCTTTTTAAAAACACTTCTCCTGTGCAATTTCTACCTGCACCTGCAGGTGATAACTTTTCTTCATTACCACACAAACAAATTTAGGCATTAATCCCACAGGAAGTACCATAAAATTGGTTTCAGCCTGCCTTTAAATTTCCTTGCTATTTACCTCAGCTAAATCCATGAACCAATCTCCAGCTTTGCAGCTTTGCTTCCTCAACTCATGTATTAATGATATGTCAAAATCTAAAGCTCCCTGAAGAAAAGAGGTTGCCATGGGATACTGAGCACTTAGGAGCAAAATGTAGAAAGAGGTATCCTGCTAAGAAAGGCTCCAAAGACTTTGCTGTGTCAGGCAGTATTACTTTATATCTCTTTAGATGAAACAAAATCACTGCTCGGGGAGGCACTGGACATCTGTCAACCCTGATTGCACCATCACACTGACCATTTCAACAGGACTATAGGAATCCATTAGTTGAATGGGAAGACCTCCAGTCCCTCAAAAGCTCTGACTTTACTGCGTGGTATCGGAGCTGCTCTCTGGCAACACAAAGAATTTTTCCTCAGCAGTACCTGTCTGTAATTACCCTCTTCCCTCTTATCTTTTTAAACAACTCCAAACTCACGTGCAAAGAATTTCTGTGCTACATATTAGTGACACTTACGAGGAAGAAAAGGAGAGTAAAGTGTGAATGCTTTGGCTGGGGCTAGCTAGCCAGGTGAACATCATTTATGAAGAGGTAAAGATGACTTTTGAAAAAGTTGAGAAAAAGAAGATGTGAAGACTACAAGATATGGCTGCTGAAGCATAATTTCCAAGAGAGCAGAGCTTCTGCAAGAAGTGTGTGCTAAATGAGAAGAATAGAAGTCTGAGCTTTCAGAAGGGCTAGCAAGAGAAAAAGCATTTGTGACAAGTTCTCTGTGTGCATCAAAGACCTTGGTCACTGATGTACTTAGCACCATGGAATCATAAAGTTGTCAAGGTTGGAAGAGACCTTTAAGATCATCAAGTCCAACTTTCACCCAGCATTATCACTGTAACCCTTAGATCACTAAATCACATTACTCAGTGCCAGATCCAAATGCCTCTTTAACACCTTCAGGAATGGTGATTCTACCACATTGCTGGAAAGCCCATTCCAATGCCTGACCAACTAATCTTGTATTTTTTTTTTCTAATATCTAATCTAAATCTCCCCTGTCTTAGTTGAAGGTAATTTCTTCTTGTCCTGTCTCTGCAGTCATGGGAGAAGAAACAGGCCCCACCTCACTACAGCCTCCTTGCAGGGAGTTGCAGAGAGTGATGAGGTCCTCCCTGAGCCTCCTCTTCTGAGATAAATAAACCCAAGTCCCTCAGCTGTCCCCCATAAAACATTCTCTAGTCCCTTAATCAGCCTTGTGGGACTTTCCTGGACATGCTCCAGCTCCTCAATGTCCTTTTTAAAGTGGGGGGCCCAGAACTGAATGCAGTACTCGATGTGTGGCCTCACCAACACTGAGTACAGGGAAATGGTCACTTCCCTGGTCCTGCTGGCCACACCATTCCTGATACAGGCCAGGATACCACTGGCCTTCTTGGCCACCTGGGCACACTGCTGGCTCATATTGAACTGAATGTCAACCAGCATGCCCAGGTTGCTTTCTGCCAAAAAACTTCCAAGCCACTCTTTTCCCAGCTTCTAGAAGCATTTATATATCCCATGGCAATGTAATCACACTAAAATGTTTAAAGTTTCACTTTTACAGAACACAAATTGCTGCCACAGAGCTATAGTATATACCCAGAAGGGGCTTCTGACACAATCTTTAGTAACAAACAAGTTTAAAGAAATGCAGTTTTGCCTGAAAATTATTCACAATAGAGAAGAAAGGCAGAATTTAAGTAAAAATTTGTGCCCTTTTTCATTTCCACCTCTGGCAGCAAAATTACTCTTTGTAAGGGAAGCTATAAATATTTGATTGCAATTGTTGTGCATAGCATGTTCATTGTTTCAAAAATCTACCTAAGGAGACAATACTCAACTGGTAAAACCAATTGTGCATTTACATGTTGCACATTTCTAATTACTTTCTTTGAAGGAAAACTTAACAAAATTTTGCCTCTGGATCATCAATGATATTCAACTGACACATAGGTGATATTGGAGATTTCCATGCACAGGAACATAAAGATACAGAGCTGTATCTTTACAGCTATCTACACACAGCTAACATTCAGGCTCAGGTCTTCTTTTGCAGTTATCTGTGCAGAGGGAAGTGAGGCAAAATGATGCTCAGGGGGCAGCAAGCTCTCCAAGAACCAGTGCAGTGTGTCTGCTTCACCAGTGGCTGGTGGAGGTAAGAGAAGTTTCCCTACTGCAATGGTTCACAGTTGAAGACCTTGTTGGATTCTGTCAGTAGAATCTATTTTATATCATCATCCAATGCTAACAAGAAAAGAAGTAACAAAATACTCATTTTAGCTGCACACTACAGGTAATAGTATATGGTTTTATAGTTGAACAAAGAAACATGGTATTATTTACCTCCAACACAAAAAATCCCCAATGGGTATATCACTGAGACAACGTCTGAAATATTGTATTCCTGTTTCTGAAAAGTTTGTATCACAAAAAATACAGGGAATTTTTAGAAAAGAGGAACACATTATTAAAGAACAAGACGTGATTTATAGATAAAGGTGAAAATATTATTGCATGGTTAAATTAAAGCATTGGAGATAGAGGGTATGAAAATCAGTTTCAAGTATTGGAATATCATGAGTAATGAAACAGGAGAGAAGATATTTTCACTTAATGCACAAAAATTAATGATAATTGAATGATCATACCTATAAGTAAATCTGGGGTAATAATAGATAAGGAAGCGTCTCTCAACAAGGCACTTGACTGCACCACACAGCTCTTTTTCAGAAAATGTTGAGGCTCACACCTCTTAACATAAATGCACATGCTAACTCATCAAGTTACCCACACGGGCAAAATAGCAGTCGAGGAGAGCGCTCTATGCGTCAGCTTTCTCCTGAAAACTTGCAAGACTAAATTAAAAACTAAGAAAAAACCAAATTATATCGAGTTCAGTACAACAAATGAGAGCAGATTCTCTAAAAAGATGAGCTAAAAATTACCACTCATGATTTATTTACACTTTTATTTACACTTTTTCTGTGGCTGGAAAGCTCTGAGTCTCTTAAAAAAACCCCACACATTACAACAACAATACAAAAATTGCCTTTGGTGAACCATTTCTCCTTAAAAAATCTTTCTTTATTTCATTATTTTATTATTCATTATATTCATTATTTTAAGGGTAGGAAATTTTCTAAAAATTGCAGAATTTTTTAAACCAGAATTTTTTGTTTTGAAAGCAGCCATACTGATTTTATGTCAACTATATTTCTTAGTAAGCATAAAATCCTCTCCTTTTTTTACTGTATTATCATAAATCTATTGACCTATATACTTTTAAATTTAAGAAAAAAATAATAAAAAAGAAAAAATTAGAGACAAAAATTATTGAAGCAAGCAAAAAAAATATTCAAGGTACAATAAGTACCCAGCTCCCTCTGTAAGCTTTTGCAAACTGCATCCTCCCTGGTGCCCACTGGAAGCCCAATGACACAGAACATTGGTTGGACTGGCAGTCCAGATAACCTAAGCAGTTAATTGCAGCATCAATTCCCACCCATAGACCAGGACAAAACCCACACAATGAATATTTCACTTAGGCAGAAAACAGCCCTGGAGCTGTTGTTCATGAAGAATGAACTGCATTCTCATGTCTTTGAATTTAACTGTGTAAGTCATCACTTTCAGGTGGGAAAGCCTAAGTGGGGCTTTGAAAAGCTCCTGTTGTAAGTCAGTCAGTGGCAAAACTTCCACTGACTCTTGTGGCCTGCTATGAACCTTTGTGGAAAAAAAAAAAAAAAAGCAGTCTGAGAGACTGAAGATTAAACTTTTGGGAGGCACAACACTGTCCTGCTTACTCAGAGTGGTAAAATGACATCTATAACTCTGCAGTTCACTTGGAGAGTAGCTCATGTTTGGGCCATGTGATGCCAGCCAACTGATGTAGACATTTAGTTTTCCTGGACTCATTCTTTAGCCAAATAATAATGATAGATAACATTTGGCTCTTATTGCTCTCCCATTTAGCAAAATTAAGATTAAAATTTAAAAATTTCAGCAACAGTCCTGGTTCTCTGCTGCTTTTACATAACAGCTGCTGGGGATGGCATTTTTCTCTCCCAACAGAGCTTCAGTGTTGAAGCAAACCTCTGAAATATACTTCAAGGGAGCTGAAGTATAGATACAGATATACAGAAATACAAATATACAGAAATACAGATATCTTCAACCATTCAGCCATTTCAATTAGAGATTGGCCCTTGGACATATAAAACCCACCCTTTGACCCTGCACCAAAAGAGACATTTTAATATTATCTCTGTTAAACACAGAAAGTCAGAGCAGCTACAGTTTTAGTTCCTGTTATAGGGCTGCTGACAGCTTGCTGGTGTACAGAATATTCAGTCTTGACTTCACATGGATATTTGGAACCATTTCCATTTTACATTTAAACAAATAATCCAGGATAGCCATTGAAACTATATAACTCCTATCTTTAAACAATTACTGAGCTTCATAAAGGTTGTCTTTATACCTCAGCTGAAGGATGACCTCAAACTGCCTATGAAGAAGCTAAAACTACCTTACTCCTGCCCCCAGTGTCATAGTAAAGCAACACCTCCACCATCTATATTTAATGCAATGTAAAGACATCCCTTTTTTTCAGTGAAGACATGGCCTGAGGCTGTTGTTTCTGCCTTCTCTGTGTGTGGGGGCATGGATGCCTTTTGAACTTCCTGAAGTCAGCAAGATCCCCTGGGTATTATCATGTTTATTTTAGAAAAGACCTATTGTTCTGGAGACTAAGGCCATTTCTGAGGCTATTTTGAAACTGCTCTTTGAAACTGTTAATTGTTCTAACCTTCAATTTTAGGGACATCATAGGAGAAGTGATTAAAGATCCATTTCCCCAAACAGAGACACTATTTTTATTCATTTCTTATGCCCTATTTGGCTATTTATTGCCCTTATTTCTTTTGATTGTTGCTAGGGAGAAGGAGATTAAACTCAATGTGCAGCACGCTCATTCTAGGGTATAATTTTTCTGGTATTTAAAATAATATATGCTAGATAATAGATATAAATTACTGTGTTGAGCTTAAAAGAGGATATTATTGTGCCATATTTAGTTTTGTTTTTTCCTAGTCTTCAAAAAAAAGTTTCCTGAAGGATGCACAGGAAGAAGACAGATATGATAAATACAAACAGATTTCCTCTGTGAATGCAAGAGGAGAAAAATAACCCCCCCAAACAACAGCTTGTTTTCCTCTACAGAACAAAGAAGTTCCTCTCTAGATACTTCAATTATATTTTTTTGTCACTGAAGTATGTGCTGTCATGCATCATTTGGATCGTAGACATAATTTTATGAATAAAAATAGTTTCCTAATATAGCCATATTATTGATTCACCTGTAAAAAAGAGACAAATATCCCCTACTTGGTGGTCAGTTACACTGGGCAGGGCAAAACCCAACATCTCTCTTGGAAATATCAGAAAGTTGCTTAACCATTCTGTTTTGCTTTTGGCCTCTATTTATACTGAAGAGATTAGTTTCTTTGAGAAGGTTGGTTTTTCCAAACATGATCAGCAGGGAAGCAACAGGTTCTGAGTAGACCACATGAGGCGTCAGCTTCATTGATAAAGGTAATTTCATGAAACTGAAGCGGGAGGAGGAAGAGGACTTCCATATGAGCACTGCTAAACTGAGGTCAGTGTCCCGAGAAGGAGGAGTGATTTGCCTACTCTGAGCATATCTGGACCAGATTTGTGGAAACTCTGGAGAGAGAACTGTCATGTGGAGATGTGCATAGCTAAAGTCAGAGCTGTAGGAATGGCTGTGCCACTCACTCAGCTTCTGCTATTTTTCAATTTAAGTGAAAAAAGATTAAACAAATTTTATCAAGCAGGAAGAAGAAATTCTTTCAAGGAGATTGACAGATTTTTAAAGCTTCTGAAACATGGGAAAGAGTAAAAACTTGTGAGTAACTCTGGACAAAGCATTTACATTCTCTTAGAAGCAATATCTGAAACAAGGTAGTTGATTCCTGTTGCTGACACTTGTCCAGAAGAATTCAGAGAGGAAATTCTCGCTTGTATTAAAAGAGAAAACATGCCTGTGGTCACAACCTCCTCTTACGTCCTCAGGCACAGTTTCTACAGCTGACTGCCTTTGGGCACATGCCTATGTGCTGCTCACATAGTTTTAACAGTGTCCCATGACAAGGAAACTTGGAAAGAGCAAGGTTTAATTCCCAGCACTACCAAAGGGTTTGTTGTGAGCCCTGGAGCATCTCATTTCATCTGCACTGTTCACTTCATTCAAAAATAAATATATAGCACTTACCTATTCTGCTGTAGACTAAAAACATAAAAATATTAATGTACATATATCACTCAAATGTTGCACTAATAAGCATCATACAGATGCATCCCTAAACATTCATAGTGAACCACAAATAGTCTCATCAAAGTATTTGGCTATCTTACATGAACTTTGGATCTTTCTCTCACAGGTATTACAGTATGCCTCTATTGTATGACCAGAACTTTTACAAGTTGAACATCAGTTGTCAGTGTCACTGATTTAGGGGAAAAAAAAGTTTTAAAAAAAACAACTACAACAACAGCCCCTTCCCCCGCAAAAAACAAACAAACAAAAAGCCCCCAAAACACCCCCCCCCAAACCNAAAGAGCTTTCAGAAACTCCAGTTTGGACTTCGCCTGTGATAGTTTCAGTCTGTGACTGTTGCATTGGACATCTTCTGATGATCCAGAACTCTCAAGTTATATTCAGAGTGGCAAACACTGGAAGTACCAGGAAAGCTCTTAATAGAGCCTTAATTCACCAATTTCTCTCAAGGTCAATGACCTCAGGAATTATAGATACATTTTAAAAGAAGTTACAAGACCCAGTGGGTAATGGATGCAAGACAGACTTACGTAAAATACTAGCTGCTTTCCTCATGGATCCTTTAAAATATGTGATCCCTGAAATGAAGTATTTCTAGATATTATGCAGAATTTAATTTACTAGTGCAGTTTGTATCCTCTGTCAAACACAAAATAAAAGATTCCCAGAGTCCATAAACTTATTAAATGCAAGACCTGGCATAGATATAAGTATGCATTCTTCTGACTATCGGGTTCTATAGTTCTATAAAATTTTCATTTCTGAGAATGTTTTTCTCCTTAGCTTTTTATCTGCTCTTGTATGTGCATGCTACTCTGACTACTTTCATTGATATAAAGCCCAAGATATAATATAATAGAGCAACAAGTTCAACCTCTGTATGTATTCCAGGGTGGAAGATGTTTCCCTTGAAGTAACTTCAGTTTTATAACATAAACATTAGGAAGCTAAAATATATAGGGAACCAAGTGAAAATAATGATCATGCAGAGGTCAAGTGATAGAAAGCTGAAAGCATGACTGACTGCACAGCTCCACAAGGGAGCAACTCAGGACACAAAAAGAAGAGGGAAAGAGACAACACCTACTTGAAAGTCAAGATTTAAACTAAAAGAAGAGATGTTGTAGGAAGCAGGTGTACAGAGCTGACATTTCAGGGAATTAAACAAAACCTTAAAAATGGAAATAGGGAATAGAAAAAGTAATGCAAAAATATGGTTTAAAAACAATTTTAAAAGAAAAAGAAGAAAACACATAAGGTGAACTTTTAGTAGATTTGAAGATCAGCTATCAAGGGAAAAATGAAAATATTAACATTTAAGGAGGGCTACAAAACATGACTCCCAAATAGTATGGACAATGTAAAAAGTCATTAGGAAGATGAAAAAGACTTTCCTGAAGATGCCAAATGAAAATATCCATATATTACAGTAGCACCTTAAGTAAACAGATCAAGACAGGGTCAAGTATAACAACTGCATCAGCTACACCATTTCAACATTTTCAGATGAACCATTTCCATGTTCAGATATTACCCCAATTTGGGACAAAACCAAAGTATGCAGAACTCTGACTAGCGTACATTTGTGTTACTGCCACTTCCCAGAATGCAGACTTAAGGAAATATTTGCAACTAAAATCTCCCAAATCACAGAATTACAGAATATGCTGAACTGGAAGGATCCACAAAGATCATCTAAGTCCAACTCCTGACCCTGCAAAGGATACCCCAAGAGTCACACCATGTGCCTGAGAGCAGTGTCCAAACACTTGAACCCTCTCAGGCTGGCGCTGTGACCACTTCCCTGGGAAGTCTGTTCCAGTACTCAAACATCCTCTGGGTGAAAAGGCTTTTTCCAATGTCCAACCTAAACCTCCCCTGACACAATTTCAGGCCATTCCTTCAGGTCCTGTTACTGGTCACCACAGAGACCAGATCAGTGCCTGCCCCGCCTCTCCTTTTAGTGAGGAAGTTGCAGGTTGCAATGAGGTCACCAATTCTACTGAAGCACTCAGTTTTAATTTAGAAAAAAAGCCATATTAAAAAAATAACCTTTAATGGGTTTAAGTACAATGTCCTTTGAAGGAGAAACTATTATAGAAAACTCCTGCAATGGATATTTACCACAAATATTTTCAATCATGATTTAAATGTGTCAATTAATATGGCTTCAGAGCATATTGTTAGTGAGATCATCAGCTATTCAGCACTTCAAGCTCATCTACAACCCTAAACTAAATCACATGATATCTAAATGGAACCAGTCCCATTTTTTTTATCAGATAGGTACATTGAAATTTTCAAGGGAGGAGAATCAAGCAGGAATAATTCAGAAATATATCAAAATGAACTCCTGATTTTAAAATCAGACTATCAGAATGAACAAATTCGATCCTGTTTAACTATAACCCCAGACTATATTGAGACAATACTTTTATTTTTTTAAAATTTCCCTTTGTTACAGTAAATTCAGATACCAAGATGAGAAAATACTCACGATTTCTCACTTTCATCTGAATTTTACAACCAAAACTGAGCTCAGGACTCTTTCAGAGAATCTTATTACTCTAATCAACTAATGATGTCACCAACTACAACATAGACACAGAGCCAGTACTGAAAGTGCTTTAATTACTGGTTGAAGCCCCATGGAAGATGTGATAAAGCACTAACAATCAGAGATTTCCACACCCTTAAGTGACAATCTGCAAAGCTCTGAAAATTCTAGCTACTCCAGCATAAAAACCAGAAAGATAACACCAAGAATTTACATAGCATCATTTTTGACTTAAATAAAAAAAAAAAAAAAAAAAAAAAAAAAAAAAAAAACCACAA
>WEIU01015890.1:0-10684 GCA_013389925.1 Aegithalos caudatus
GATGACCTTATAAAAAGGGGAACTTTAGAACCCTGTATGTCCTGGCATAATACTCCTATACTAGCGGTACAGAAAACAGATGCAAGTTATAGATTAGCCCAGGATCTCAGGGCTGTAAATGAAAGGACCAAGACACGTTTTCCCGTGGTAGCTGATGCTCATACACTCCTGAGATGGGTCTCCTCCGAGGACACCTGGTACAGTGTAATAGATTTAAAAGATGCTTTCTGGACATGCCCCTTAGCCGAAAATTGTCAAGATTATTTTGCTTTTCAGTGGGAAGATCCAGAAACCCATAGAAAACAACAGTTTAGGTGGACTTCTTTACCACAAGGTTTTGTCAAGAGTCCTAATTTATTTTGTTAGGCTTTAGAACAATTATTAAGCCAGTTCACCTCACTCAAGGGAACCAAGATCTTACAGTATGTTGATGATTTATTAATAGCAGGTGAAAGGGAAGAGGGTGTAAGAACATGCACTATAGCATTGCTGAACTTCCTGGGGGACAAAGGACTGAAAGTCTCAAAATCCAAACTGCAGTTTACGGAGCCCGAGGTAAAATACCTGGGGCATTGAATCACAAAAGGGAAAAAGAAATTAGATCCAGAAAGAATAGCAGGCATCACTGAATTGCCTTCTCCATGAACTAAGAGGGAGGTCAAGCAGATATTGGGGCTTTTGGGATACTGCAGACAATGGATTGAAAGGTACAGCAAAAAGGTAAAATTCCTATATAAGAAACTAACCACAGACAGAGTGAAATGGACAGAGCAAGATGAAAAAGGATTTGAGGAATTGAAGGAGGCATTGGTAACAGCCCCAGTGTTAAGCCTCCCTGATGTAAGAAGGCAATTTCAATTGCTTATAGATGTTAATAATCATACTGCCCAGGGAGTATTAGCCCAAGATTGGGCAGGGACTAAAAAAACTGTGGCATATGTATCAAAGCTTTTACACCTGGTGAGCAGGGAATGGCCGACCTGCCTCCAGGCAATTGTGGCAGTGGCACTATTAGTAGAGGAAGCAAAGAAAATCACCTTCGGAGCACCCCTGGTAGTATATACCCCCCATAATGTAAGGAGTGTACTGCAGCAAAAGGGAGACAAGTGGCTTACAGATGCCAGGCTACTAAAATATAAGGCTACATTATGAGGCTATATTAATTCACTCACCAGGGCCAGAATTGCGAACAACAGCTCAAAATCCAACTCAGTTTCAGTTTGGAGAAGCATTAGAGGAACCAAGTCACTATTGTGCTGAGATAATAGAACTCCAGACAAAGATAAGACCAGATATAGAAGAGGAGGAATTGGACAAAGGAGCAAAATGGTTTGTAGATGGGTCAGCAAGGGTCATAGAAGGAAAGAGGGTCAGCAAGGGTCATAGAAGGAAAGAGAAAATCAGGATATGCTATCATAGATGGTAGATCTGGATAAGTGGTGGAGTCAGGTCTGTTAAGTGCTAGTTGGTCAGCCCAGGCTTGCGAATTATGTGCAGTATTACAAGCACTAAAAAGATTGAAAGGAAAGAAAGGAACGGATTTTACAGATTCCAAATATGCATTTGGAGTGGTTCATACCTTTGGAAAAATTTCAGAGGAAAGAGGATTAGTTAGCACTTGTGGATGAGGATTGGTCCGTGAAGAGTTGATAAGGCAAATCTTGGAAGCAGTAAGGTGTCCTGGTTTTGAAAGGACAGGTATCTGCCAGCAAAAGCTGGAAGTTCCCTTTGAATAGAGAATGCAAACCCCTCCCTCAAATTATTTTAATTTTGCATTTAGGAGCTCTCAGGCAAAGTTTTGGGAATAGGAATAACAGTCCTTTAATGGGAATATCAAAAATAGAAATGTAATAATACAGCAAATAAACA
The DNA here is from genome assembly GCA_013389925.1 of Aegithalos caudatus. NCBI lineage: Eukaryota > Metazoa > Chordata > Aves > Passeriformes > Aegithalidae > Aegithalos > Aegithalos caudatus. The sequence continues at coordinate 1,870 of WEIU01015890.1, forward strand.
TGCAAATAAAACAAACAAACAAAAAAAATAACCCAGAAAACCCTGACAGGGTCAGGGACGTGACCTGACACCCTGCTGGTCAGGGTGTTAGAAGCAGTCCAGATGAATCCTTCTGGAGTAACAGACGCAGTTCTGTGGAGTGGAGATGGTCCTGTAGAAAGTCCAGTGGTGGCGAGATGGGTCCAGTCTTCCTCCAGGAATCCAGTGGAAAAACAAGATGTCCTGCTGTTCCAGTGTCCCCTTTTTATCTAGGTAGGAATGCTTGGATCCCCCCCCAGCTGGGCGGAGCATCTCACAATGGGATGATGTAATGTCTCATATCATTAGTGAGCCTTAATGGCCCATTATCAGAGAATATCTGCTCCAAAGCTCGTGCTTGGCCACCTTTTGTTTTGGTTAAGTACCCAGCAATTAGTTTCCTAGCAACCTAAGGGAAAAAATTCAACTAGCACAAAATAAACAATACCCAACCCCCAACAGTGTTGTATGCTTAGCTTTCTCACAGGCTTAGAGTTAACTTCCTGGAGCCTGAGAATCCATTTTCTGACCACTGCCAGTTCCCACATTCTCTCTGGAGAGAGAAGGTGGGGGTATCCTCCAGTGAGGGTGTGTGCTGCAAAGAAAGTTCCAGTCCAGTGACAATTCACTATAAGCAGCTGGCTAACCATTAGTCAGTCAGGAGAAACTTCAAAGCAGTGCTGTACCCCCTGAGCAGGAGAAAGTCAAGCACCAAACACCAGCACTATTGCTCCTCCAAGCCAGGGCAAGACTCTCCTACCTCCAGCTAAGAGACTGCTGAAGCCACACCACATCCCCCCTACCCTCCAGAACCATTTCAATGGAAATGCCAAGAAACTTAGCCACGTCTTTTGTCTCTTATGTACCGTCCATTCATCATCTTCTGGGCAACAAATGGGAAGAAAACTCCCTGAGAGAAAAAAAAAAGGAAAAAACCTAACCGTCCTCATTATCTGTTGGTTTTCCCCTTTCAGGGAGCCCCCTGATTAGAGGATTTTCCCCAACAAAGTCCTGTACCAGAGTTTGAAAAGATAAACCGAGTTTGCAGCTTTGACCCTTGAAGTAGTTTATTTTCTCTTATCTCATGGCTGGCGAACCGCCTAAGACCAGGCTTAGTTTGCTGGAAAACAGAGCTTGCAAAGACCACAAGACACCCAGCTCAAGGTCTTTTATGGATTTTTCCCCAATTAATTCACAGAACGTACTATATTTACACCAATATCTGCACCAACAATTACCACCTATTCTAAACACGCAATTTCTACATCAAATTTATCTCCACCAATATCTTTGTGCCACCGTCACAGCAGAAAATAGAATAGAAGAAAAAGGAAGGCATAAGACACCACTTTAAAACCTCCATCTTGCTTTAATCTATCTTCATGATAGAATCCCAAAATTATAAATTTTCACTCTGTGACAAACTAAACTACTACTTCTTTCTAATCTTTGTTGCTCTTAATTCATCCTCAAGTATGGGGAGTTTTTCCCATGGACTAAGGTCAAAAGCAATGCTTTCCTGGGGTCCCAGCTGGGGTCTCGGATCCCCCAGGGCAGTTTGAGGGATTTTCCCCATGCCCTAGACTCCAACAATTATCCACCCCAAATTTTTTTCCCATACCAACTTTACATCAAACTTAGACCTTTAAACTATATACATATGTGCATTACCCTAATTATATACATCTATACATCTAGATCCAGACACAGGAATGGTATTACAGATGGTTCACCCAAAATAAGGTCCTCCTGAGGTATACATTGTTCGTCTCCATCCTTCTGCATCACCCACTTGCAACCTGGTCCCTGAGCAAAGATAACCCCACAGATGGGTTTGCCTGTGCTCGAGGCAGAATAAACCCCGACAGTGTTCCTAACATACGGCTCAAACGCACCACCAGAACCTTATTTTTATCATACGCAGGGGTTCAGATTGGGCTCAGTTAGTGAAACCTCTGGTGTTAACTAACCATGTAGCCTGTGATAAATGAAGATCCCATTGCTTAAATGTCTCACCACCAACTGCCTTCAATATTGTTTTTAAGAGTCCATTGCACTGCTCAACTTTCCCAGCAGCTGGTGCATGATAAGGAATGTGGTGCACCCACTCAATACCATGTTCCCCAGTCCAGGTGTTTTTAAGGCTATTCATGAAATGAGTCCCATTGTCTGACTCAATCCTCTCAGGGGTGCCATGTCTCCAAAGAACTTGCTTTTCCAGGCCAGGATGGTGTTCCGGGCAGTAGCGTGAGGCACAGGGTAGGTGTCCAACCATCCAGTGGTGGCCTCTACCATTGTGAGCACATAGTACTTGCCTTGGGGCAGTGTGATGTAATCAATCTGCCAGGCCTCCCCATACCTATATCTGGACCATTGCCCACCATACCATAGGGGCTTCACCCACGTGGTCTGCTTAATCACAGAGCATGCCTCACAGTCATGGATAACCTGGGAGATACTGTCCATGGTTAGATCCACCCATCAGTCTTGTGCCCACTTATAGATGGCATATCTGCACTGGTGCCCAGAGGCATCATGAGTCCATCGAGTCAAAAACAACTCTCTGTTGTGTTGCCAATCCAAATTTATCTCTGACACTGTAAGAGACAGTCCCAAAAGTCCCTCAATTTGCCTCATGACCATCACCGAGGCCCCGGGACTTGGACTAAAAATTTTGAAACCCCCAACACAGGAGTTCTGGCCTGGCTGAGGTGGATGTTTGCTAACCATGGTCTACAGGTGTGTTTACTGGACCGATGTATTCCCATGGGAACCCATGCAGAAAACAATGGGTACGCCTCGGCAGGCTGATTTCAAGGTTGGTCAGTCTTGGCTGGTGCGCCCTGTATTTTTGTTCCCTGAGTGGACATTTGCTTTGTCTTTGTTCTGCACCTGTTCTACGCCTGCTGCCTAAGACCCCCACATCCTTTTGGCCTGTTGCCTCCTGCTCTGAAAAAGACTATAGACTCCCCTATGACAACCAACTTGAGATCTCCCCGACGGAAGACAAATCTACTGGACCACAAGAACAACGAGGACTCGCCTCTTCTGTTGGTAGCTACATCCTCCTCTCTCTCTTTCTCTTTCTCTCTCTCTTTCTCTATCGCATATTGAGTTGTGTGCAATAAAAGTGTATTATTGTTGAGAAGCAAACTGTTGTTGTCCCCTGCTAAGTCTTCTGTGCTCTGAGATCACTTGAACCATCATGACCCCCGCTTTTATTAGTGGATTGTGACATAAATCTCGATTTTTGCAGCCTAATCTACCTGTTCACCTGTTTTGGTGCTCCTCATTAACCCAGCTCTTGGGCACATGAGCGTCCACATAACAAACTTTCTCAGGTAGCTTCTCTACCTGTCTCCCTTATCTTTTTCAGCCTTCTCATGTTTACATTCCTGTAATGGAGTTTCTCATGAACTTTCATGTAAACAAAGTCCTTGTTTACCATTCCTCTGTAGAGGAGGGACAATTGATGGACTTCTGCTTTGACCAGTGTGGATGGAGAGGTGGCAACCTCATCCTCCAATCCATGTTCATTGAAAACTATATAAATCCAAGTATGAAAATAAACTCTCTCTTTTTGCCCTCAGAACTGAAATTGTCTGCATGCCATTCATTGAGTGTCCTATAGTGATACCTGAAACGCGGGCGGAAAGAACTCCACAACTAATAATAGTTGTTAGAGTGGTATGTATTTATTTGACATCGAGATGCGTGGGGAATAATTTCACCAAAGGCATGCATACCCACCCGGGAATTTTTCCCTTATTATTCCCTGAGGTTATACATATGCATAGTATGTTTCATACATATTCATTCTCTGACTCCACCCATCTTCGCCTCATATGGTAATTAATTCCACGCCCTTCTGGTGTGGTTAGGCAGGGAAAGGCGCTCGGAAGATATCGCGTTTGTCAAGAGAAAGAGCACAGAAAAACCTCCTCCAGCCTCCCCGAGATAAGAAATCACCCCAGGAATGTAAACCCCCTCCTCTAACCGAATACCAGTATTTTTCCATTCCTCTACTAACCCAATAAGGTGTAACCAGACCCCTCTGACGTAGTGATAAGACCCCAAGAGTATATAAACTGTATGCTTATGAGAATAAACGCTTTTTGGATCGTCTTCCACATTGGAACAGCGTGTCTTTAAGCCCGAGTCACACACCTAGAATGTGGTGACCGTACTGCCCCTTAAATCCAGGCCATCGGAGGCTTGCAGAGACTCAAACTGCAACATTCTGGTCATGCTCAGTCCATTGTGGTGGTCTCTGGGGGTCTTCGAAGGATGAAGTAGACGGGAGTCTTCTTCATGAACCCTTTACCTTTATCTTTTCTTGTGCACTTTTGGTCTTCTTTGGCACTTTCCCAAGGAGACATTCAGTTCATGTTGGTTATAGGTTCATGTTCTTCTCTCTATCTACATTCTCGGCCTTGTTATCCTGGGTTGTTTAGGTTAGTCCTTTTTTGCTGTCACTAAGGGGCCCAGTTGGTTTTGGTTCTTTCAGAAAGATGCTAAAGGTTAACAGACACACTATTCAGTATTTACTAAATGGTTTCTAAAATGCAATTTACTGTATGTAGGATTGACCAAAATCTCAGATCTCTGTCTCACACCGGAGCGGCATTGTCTTGCCATTCTTCAGCAAGCAGGATTGGTCTTCCTCTATGCTGTCAATTGGCCTTTTTCCACCTTTCCAGCCACCCCCAAAGAGCATTGGCTACCTTCCATGACTCAGTGTAACCGTAGAGCTTTGGGCTCTTCTCTAATTCACCAATGTCCAGGGCCAACTTGACGGCTTTCAGTTCATCAAGTTGGCTTATTCCACCTTCTCCTTTTGTAGCTCCTGCAACTTGAGGCGCAGGGCTCCATACAACTGTGTTCTACTTTTGGTTCATCCCTACAATGCGACAGGAACTATCAGCGAAACGAGCGTAACGTATTTCTTCCACTGGCAGTTGGTTGTATGGTGGAGCTTCCTCAGCATGTTCCTGCTCCTCTTTGTCAGTCAGACCAAAGTTCTCACCTTCAGGCAAATTTGTAATTATCTCCAAGATCCCAGGGAGATTTGGGTTTCCAGTGTGGGTGTGCTGTGTAACCAAAGCAGTCCACTTTCTCCATGTAGCATTGGTGGCATGATGGGTAGAAGGAACCTTTCCTTTGAACGTCCACCCCAGCACTGGTAGTAAGGGTGTCAGGAGAAGTTGTGCCTCTGTGCCAATTGCCTCTGAGGTGGCTTAAACTCCTTCATAGACTGCCAGGATTTCCTTCTTTGTTGGGATGTAGCTAACTTCAGACCCTCTTGTCAGGGTCTGCAAATGTATGCAGAGACCTGATGGTTCGTTTTATGGATCTCAAAGCACAAAAGACACAGCAGGGGAGAACTCAGTTTGCTTAACCAAAAATGCACCTTTATTTAGTGCCAACCAATATGCGATAGAGGGAGAGAGAGAAAGAGAGAGAATAGAGAGAGAGAGGGGGAATACCTACCAACAGAGACGAGATCCTCGTGGTCCTCTTGTGGTCTAATAGATTCGTCTTCCCTGGGGAGATCTCAAGTTGGGATAACTTGGGAAGTCTCTTTATAGTCCTTTTCAGAGCAGAAGNATCGTCGTCCTTGGTGATGGTCATGAGGCAAATTGAGGGACTTTTGGGACCGACTCTTACACCTCTGTAACTTCGGCTCCAGAATCCATGTGGTTGGACCGAGGTCTCACCAGGCACCTTCTAGTACAGGCTCCAGGAAAGATGATTGTTCCTGGCTGCAGAGTAGAGCACGTTCTTCACCTTTGGTCCTGTCCTGACTGGGCCAAGGGCTACTTCATGAGTGATCTCCTGCTTGATCTGGGCAAAAGCGTGTTGCTGTTCAGGGCCCCAGTGAAATTGCTCTTTTTGTGTGTTACCTGGTAAAGAAGGCTCACAGTCTGGCTGTACTTGGGGATGTGCATCCTCCACAAACCTATGGCACCTAGGAAAGCTTACGTTTCCTTCTTGCTCGTCAGTGGAGACATCACTGTGATCTTGTTGATGACCTTGGTGGGTATCTGATGTTGTCCGTCTTGCCATATTACTCCCAGGAACTGGATGTCTTGGACAAGTCCCTCAACCTTACTACTTTAGATGGCAAAACCGGCTTTCAGAAGAATCTGGATGATTTTCTCTCCTTTCTCAAATACTTAAGTTGCCATGTTCCCCCACATAATTATGTCATCTATGTACAGCAAATGCTCTGGAGCTTTACCCTTTTCCAGTGCAGTCTGGATCAGTCTATGGCAAATGGTGGGACTGTGCTCCCACCCCTGGGGCGGTCAGTTCCAACTATAATGCACACCCCTCTAGGCAAAGGCAAACTGGGACTTGCACTCTTCTGCCAGAGGAATGGAGAAAAACACATTAGCAATGTCAATTGTGGCATACTACTAGTAGCCTTGGACTCCAGTTTGTACTGAAGGTCCAGCATGTCCTGCTCAGCAGTGCTCACTGGTGGTGGAATTTCATTCAAGCCTCGAAAGTCCACTGTCAATCTCCATTCCACATCAGAGTTACACAAAAGTCAAATGGGGCAGTTGAAGGGTGGGTGGGCCTCGGTGACCCCTTGGTTCCCAGCTCATGGGTCATTTTGTGTATGGGGATCACAGCATCTTGCTTCATTTAGTACTGCTGGTGATGCAGTAAGTGGCAATCGGTACTCGTTCTTCTACCCTCATGTATCTTACTTCAGAAGGATTTTCTGACAGTCCACGCAAGGTATTCAATTGTCTAATGCCATCTGTCTCCACAGCAGCTATTCCAAAAGCCCACCTGAGTCCTTTTGGGTCTTTGAAATACCCACTCCGGAGGAAGTCTATGCCCACAATACATGAGGCCTCTGGACCAGTCACAATAGGTGTTTCTGCCACTCCTTCCCAGTGAAGCTCACCCAAGCTTCCAGCAGTCAACTCTTGCGATCCCCTGTCATCCCAGCAATAGAAACAGGTCCTGCCCCTTCATGTCCTGATGGTATTAAAGTACATTGCCACCAGTGTCAACCAAAGCTTTGCATTGTTGTGGTTCTGATGTGCCAGGCTATTGGATCCACACTTTCCAAAAGACCCAATTCTCCCCTGCCTCTACCTGGCTAGAGGCAGGGCCCCTCTAGTCCTAGCTACCATTCCCTCCCTGGTTGTACATCCTGGAGGTCCCTTCAAGCGGATCAGACGTCATCCTCCCTTCCATTCTACCTAGCAGCTCTGTCACAGGAAGCTGAGTCTACATTCATTTTGGCAGAACTCTGTTAGTGTTTTCCTCCTTGAGTTTATGCATCCGTGCTGCCAGGACAGAAGTAGGCTTTCTATCCCACCTTCTCATATCTTCCCTTGCTCACACAGGAAGAACCACAGATAAGCTCGTGAGGTATACCCCCTCTCCCTTGCTGGGAGACATTGGGCTCTGATGTTTGATCATCTGGTTTGGACTGGTGCCATGTTGAAACTTTTCTCCTTCATCTCCTTGCTCATCCTCTCACTCTTTCCCTCTTTGGGACTCCTGGTTTGAAAATGCCTGTTAAGGAAGTCAGGGGCCTCCCTTGGAATGGAAAATGTAACCCCCTTCTCTCTGAATTAATAAAAAGGCAAAGATATGAGAATAGGAATAACAGTTCTTTACCAGTATGTATAACAAGGCAAACAAAACAACAATAACTATGGCAGCAACAACAAACAGAACCAAAAACTCAGTGACAGCCTTCTTGGCCACAGGCACTTGCCCCTTTGGTGTAGTTATGGTCACAGCTGGCAGGGGCACTGGTGGCTCCTGGTGGGCAGGGTAGGTGTGATGATTCTCCTGCAGCTGCAGGGAGGGCTCTGGTGTGAGACTGGGGAGCACATGGTAATGGCAGCTTGGCCAAGACTGGAAGGGATGCAAGAAAGGCTTGCTTAAAAAACCTCTAAGGGGCAACTGATCCTGGTAGCCCAGCAGGACTCTAGGAAGCAGCAAGCTGGAATGTCAGGAATGAGCAAAAATCCTGGGGTGGAGAATGAAAGGTTTTAGAAGTTCTGTGGCCGTAGCTGGAACTGCAGGACGTCTTGGCAGGCAGGGGATGCAGGGCCATGGTGTAGCAAAAGTCTGGAGCAGTGCCAGGCAGAATATAAGAGGGCTAGGGGCTGCACCCAACCCCATTTTCCCAGTCCCAAATCTCATGGTATCTCTGCCCTACATGGGAAAACCTCAGGTAAAGAGAGAGTATCCAACTGCAGCCCTCCCCTGAGCTGACAACTACTGTCTCTGTTAGGTATCCAGTCATTATTGTCTCCTAGCAACACATATGGGGGAAAATTCCTTAAGAGAGAAAAGCCAAAAGGAGAATTTCTAAAACCACAACAGACTCTTAACCACAGCAGAGACATGATTCTGCATCAGGCCATTTACCATACTCTCATAATTTCTGAATTTGCTGACTATGGAACCCACTGTCTCTTCATTGTCCTTGCAATGCACTGTTGCTAAAAAGTTGGAATCTTGGGATGGCCCCACATATGCAAGGCTCCACCACATTTGCTCTGTGCACCTGACCTTGTCAAGGTCATTATTGTATTGTTTGTCCCCTCCAAAAAGTATGTCCAATACGACCACTTCTCTTGTGAGTTGGATCTCTTCCTCCATGGTCTTCCAGGATGTTCTTTGATGGTGCTCCTGCAGACTGTCTCTGTAAACAAACGTCTCTCTTACACTCATTACAAGCTGCTCCCAGAGAGGAAGGGTCCCTGGCTCCCTCACAAACACTTTATCAGTACCTGTGTTGTTGGGAAGGATGATGCAT
>WEIU01015891.1:0-17833 GCA_013389925.1 Aegithalos caudatus
AACATCTTCACAAATTATTTGGACGCAAGACTGAAAGGTATGCTTAGTAAGTTTGCTGATGACAAAACTGGGAGGAGCTGCTGACTCCCTCAAGAGCAGAGAGGCCCTGCAGACAGACTTGGACAAATTGGAAGTTGGGCAGTCACCAGCCTATGAAGTTTAACAAGGAATTGCCAGATTCTGCACTGGAGCCAGGGCACACTTGGTTGTGTGGACAGACTGGGGAATGAGAGGCTGGAGAGCACCATCACAGAGAGGGAACATGAGTAAGAAGTGCCCTGGCAGCCAGGAGGGCCAACCCTGTCCTGAGGGGCATCAGGCACAGCATGACCAGCTGAGGAAGAGAGGGGATTGTCCCCTCTGCTCTGCACCAGAGCAGCCTCACCTTGAGTGCTGGGGCCAGTTCTGGGATCTACAATATAAAAAGGATATAAATCTACTAGAGAGCATCCAAAAGAGGACAATGAAGATGGTCCTTGAGGGGAAGCCATACAAGGAGTGGCTGAGGTCACTTAGTCTGTTCAGCTTGGAGGAGACTGAGGGGACACCTCATGAGGGAAAGAGGAGGGGCAGGCACTGATCTCTGTGGTGTCCAGTGACAGGACCCAAGGGAATGGCCTGAAGCTGTGTGAGGAAGGTTTAGGTTGAATATTAGGAAAGGATTCTTCACTCAGAGGATGGCTGAGCAGTGGAACAGGCTCCCCAGGGAAGTGGTCACAGCACCAGGCAGCTGACAGAGCTCAAGAAGCATTTGGACAACACAGGGCCTGAACTTCAATGGTTCTTGTGGGTTCCTTCCAACTCAGGAAGTTGAGTAATAGAACAATGATTCTAGGATTTCTCCTTCTGGAAGGGCTTTGAGTCTCTTGTCTCTCATCAAGCTCCCAAGACCCCAATCCCTCCAGCTGCAAGCAAAGCCTGTCAGCATTCTCAGGGGAAACCCTCTCAGCCAGAGCCACCTCTCAGCCTCCAATCCGAGGCCTATCCCTGGCACACTGCTCAGCCCATCCCCTCCCCATCCCCAGCAGCCATCAATTTTCATAGGCACTACCTACCAGTCTCTGCCAGCTCCTTCTCCCACAGGAGGGGGCAGCAGCAGCCCGCAGACATCCCTGGAGATGGTTTGCTTTGGGGCTTATTTTTAGTTGGGATTTGTTTTAAATGAACTTGATCATTTCTGACAAGATGTGTCTGGCAACCTGTTCCCTGCAGCCCTGTCCTGCCCTCCTCCAGCGTTTTAGGATTGAGCAGGTTGATTTATCAGTGACAGCACCAGAGGGCGGAGAAGCAAATCAGTGTCTAAATGACTGAAGACTGAGTAGGAAGCAAGCATTATGTTAAGGGGAAGCTCAAATGTTTAACTGTAACACACACGTTTCTGCACAAAGCACAGCTGCGGTTTCAGAGACAAAAGCTAACATGACTTGGCCATGTAAACATCAGACAAACGCAGAACAGAACCCACACCCCTGGGATGTTACCAAGCTCCAACAACCACCAACAGAGAAATGCTAACAAAGAAAACAAGGATTGCGTAGACAGGTACTTATCTGATCACTTTGGGTCAGATCCTGACATTATGCAGATTACCAGGACAGGAGGCAAAGTCTGCATGGTCAAACCACAACACTTGTGAACTGCACACAGCATCCCAACTCCGACCTACAAGCCCAGGCAATTCAGCAACTTCGTGATGAATACCAAGGCAGCTCCCCAAACTGCTGGCACTCACCTTTGGCTGAGACCCTCTCAAACACCATCCATGAGGGACAATGTGTTAAACAGAGCTACAGTGGAAAAAGTCACAGGCATGTGAAAGGATACATCCCCAGGATAACTGCTTCAAGGCATTTGATAGGTAAGGACTCCCTGGTCATTTCTTTTGCTGTCTCCATTAACCTAGAATAGAAACAAAAGTTTTTAGTCCGTCCATCTAGAGCAATTGACAAGAATCAAAAGGCCCTCTCATACACCAAGAGCCAGGCACCTCCAGTTCTTATCTCAGTAAGAGCTGGTGAACTTGATTCTCCCCTTCAGTGACTTGTCAAAGTCCTGTTAACTTCTGGAGGATGACTGAGAGGAAAAGAAAGAAAGAGGGAAAAAAAAAAAAAAAAAAGAGATATCTTGCATCCCAGTGCCTTCCAGCCTCTGATAGTGGATGGGAGGAATGCAGTCCTCTCTGCCTCTCACAGCAACTCCCTGAGCATCACTTCAGACTGTAACACAGAGCCCCACTGAACTGCACGAGCTGGCAATCACAGAAATACCAGAGCAGGACTGAGGTTAACTTATTTTCAAAATAACCCTAGCTCTCCTCTGGAGGAAAAACAAACAAATCAAGAGAAAGACAATGGCTACACGGCCCCTTAAAAGGCACAAATACCTCCATAATACCATAGCTACAGCTGCAGACCAGAATTGCCTTTTTATCAAAGCCTGCTCTGCAGAAAGCTCTACCAACACAGACATTTCACACCCCTGCAAACTGAGTTATTGTCTTGCTGCTGCTCTACATCTCCTATGGACAAGAAAAGTGGCAAAATCCACACAATTTCCTGAAGGAGTGCAGGAAACTAGGCATGCCCAGGATTTTGCAAGTTTCCACAGTTTAGTTACAATCTATCTCTGTTTAGTTACATTATCTCTGGACTACAATTATTTGATTGGGATAACACTGTGACAAGAAACAAGCAACCTCAGGTAACCTGAGAAAGTTGTTGTGCCAGACTGGAACTATTAACCTAGTAGGTAACCTACACCCTTCCACAAATAGATCCTGAAATCCTGGACTGTTTGAAAAAAAAAAAAAATACTGGAAGCAGCCTGAAAAAGGCTAGAAGAGTCACATCCAAAACCATCCCCCCAAAAATGTACAGCTGAAAACTAAGCCAAAAGATAACTTTTATTTTGCAGTCTTCTCTATCCATATCCTTCCTCTGGGACAAGCTTTGTAAACAGAAGCCTACTCTAAGGAAATACAACATTAAATGACAAAAATATTTGCATTAGAGAAGATTACGAAAATATGCATCTGAAACCATCAGACTGTTTCCCCCACTTTCTGATTCACCCACCTCAAGCATTTTAAACCTTGTGTTGAATGCAAATGACAGCAGAGCTTCCACTGCTATTACAGCCTATCACAGCCATTTGGTGTCCCATTTATCCAAGTTAGAAATTATCTTTTCATTTGTAAACAACCACCCCTTACACTCTGCCTGCAGTACAGAAGACTAATTAGAGTTTGCCTGCCTCCTCCACACTCACAATCAGCCACAGAAGCCCAGAGAACTTCTGGAAGCACAGAGCAGCCCCAGGGAGGGCATACAATGGGGCTCCTTCATCTCCCACAGAGGCTCCCCACTGGTCACCACAGTGGCCACTGCAAAGCCTTGTCTCTGTCTCAGAGCCATTATGGATGAGGCATGGGAGGTATCCATAAACAAGATAATCCATTCAATTTCCTATCTTCTAACTACACAGGAGTGACAAAAAAAAAAAAAAAGGCTGATTATGAATGCATATCATGAGGATATGTGTCAAGTTGTAAAACCATTTATCTGCAAGCTATTTGGCATAACCTATGCCTGGTTAACACGGTCTGAAGGGCAGGGGCAGCATCTCCTCCTCAGACACACACAGCAGCCTGCACCTGGATCCAGAAGCTGCAGCAGGACCTGGCAGCTCAGAGAACAGGAGAGTGACAAGGGTCTGTGCAAGAGCAGCATCGCTCAGGAGGCACCACCAGTGGTCAGCAAACTAGCATCCACCTGCACTTCTGGGAAAGGTTGTGCCCTCACGCACTTCCACCCTGGAATCCTGGGGAGTACTCTACAAACAGTTTGCTTTCTCTCTGCATTTACAGCATGGACCGCAGGGTTTATGTGCATGACCCAGTTCAAGAGCCACTGAGAGTTTTTCTTCCATTTTTAACAAGCTCGGGTTGAAGTATAGCCTTAAACCCTGTGTTTGTACTGGAAGCAGAGCCCCTGGAGAATCCCCAAACCACTGCTCTGCCCAAGGTGGCACAAGCCAAATCTAAATCACTCCTCATAGATTACTTTTCAGTCTACTTCCAACTGGCTTTTCAAAAGCCTGGGAACCCACCAGCTAATCTATCCTATACTTAACCTTGCATCTAAGAAGGTCCCCTAATGTTTAAACTAAATCCTTCCTTTTTGCGAATTAAATCAGGAGCTATTTCTGCTCTCCACAGCAGGAGTGGAAAACATCCATCATCTCTTGCTACAGACATTTCTATATGCAAAAGATTGTAATCAACCCTCTCCTCTGTAAAAATGAGAAAGCAGACACCAATTTTTACTTAATTCTTCCCTCACTGCCCCTGAAAGCTTCCCCCTAGGTTATGATTTTTCAATTTTGGAATCCCTTCAACCAACTCACTTCTTACAGTCCTTTGGCTAAGCTCACAACAGCACAAACAGACCAATTTCCTTCTAAATCTTTCAGTGCATATTTGCAACCAAGCCAGTGTGCTGTTGGCTTTTCCCTGTTGGCCCACACTGAATCGGGTTCTGGTGGTTTTTTGTGGTTTTTTTTTTTGGTGGGGTTTTTGGTGGGGTTTCTTCTGGGGTGGTTGGGAAGTTTTTTTGTTAGAGGTAGGGATTTTTTGGTTGGGCTATTTTGGTGAATTTTGTTTGGTTTCTTTTATTTTTTAAGCTCAGCTTCTTCTTTGCAAAACAGCTGGCTATTCCCAAACCCTCCTATGCATTTGCCCTCACTAAATTATCCCGTTTGTTTCAGCCCAAGAGATCACTCTGAATATCCCAGTTTCACTTTTCAAAGCCTTGTCACCTTGCCTAGCCTGGACTGCAAATCACCCATCAGCAAACAATTGGTCTTACCCAACCATTAAGGAAAAACTGAGCTGGGACAGACACTGCACACTTCAACTGACAATCTCTGCTAGGCAAGATTGGTAAAGTGCCATTTTCTACGTACTGCTTTTCAGCAAGTTGGGTCCTTACATTAAATAGTTTTATTTAGACTCAAGATCCCTTCCTCATCTGAAGAGATAAAATGTGGCCTTATCAAAAGCCACACTAAAACAAGGAGTTATTACATCCATGTCATCTCCCTTGTTGACAAAAGCTCTTACATGCTCACAGAAGAAAATTCTCAGAAACAAACCATGCCCAACAATATTAATGTTGCCATTCCCTTCCCTTGAACTACAGATAAACTCCAAGTTCCTAGACTTATCTTTTCCTTTATTCATTTTAAAGGCTCCTATTTTGCCTGCCCCAGTACCCACCCTCCCCATGTTCTCTAACACAAATATTAATGGTTGAAGGCTGCTTGTCAGTTCTCTAACGGATCTATAGCAAATGACCTATGGCAAATGAAAGAGCATTTAGCTCATTTGAAAACAGCTTATTACAGGTGCTCTTTGATTTGTCCTTTCCCTCTTTTCCCTCACTCCTAAATTCTTATCACACTGTCTCAGACATTAATAGTGACCAGAAAGTCTGCAGTTAAACTTGTGAAAGGAGATTTAAGGAAGGCAGAAAATAATTAAAAAACAGCATCAACCATTTCAGTTCCCTGCCTTAGCAGGGTCTGCTTCTGGGATTTTCTTTAAATCTTGACAGTTACCTGAGAAGAGTCCACATATATAGCTATTCTTTAGTGTCTTATATCAGATAGCTGGGAATTAGCCCACAGTCTACCTCTCCCCACTCTCCACTGAGCATTGGGGGCAGCCCATTTCTTGCAGAAACTCAAGGGAGATTGCTCCAGTCCAAGACAAGTACCTTGCAGCTCCTCTCTTTGTGGCACTTAGACCACTATCTAACGTCTGCCAGGCAGATCTCTATTCCAGACCACAGTGAACACATCTGCTTCTAACAAACACAGCCAACAGGAACAGGATGCTTGTTCCTCACTCAAGACCAAGTCCTTGGCAGATAGTGATATTTCCTTGTTAATTGATTCAGACTTCTTTCAGTGTTTTCAGGAGGTTCTCACTAGCTGGCACCGACCACACTGGAGTCCCTTCAGGGATGACCATGCTCAGGAGAGGCTCCCCATTACCTTCACCTAGAAAGACTCCTACAAGACTGAACAGATTTTTATTATTGAGATCCTCAAGCACATTTTTTCCACAAAATTCTCCTTGCACAGATGCATGTATTTTGTATGACGTCCATAGAATCTTCCTCTCCCAAGTTTTTCTAAGGCTTCTTACAGTTTCATTCATGATAATGAAGCCAAGAGAGAAGTGAAAAGCACCAGTGAGAGCAAAAGGAGATAAAACAGCAGAGCAGATCTTGTGAATCTTCTCAAAAAGTGTTTCAACAGCAAAAGCACTTCCACCACATGCTGAACACCACACCATATCTATAACATTCCCCCTTTGTGCGAGAGAGAAGCAGATGTTCAAATGCCTTCTACAGTCTATTGTCTGGAAATGGTATGAGCCCATTTTTCTTTACAGCCCCATCAGTGTTCCTTAATAACATGGTGTGGGGAAACAGTATTATTCCCCATCTCCCCTTCCCTCTTCTTTGGCTGCATAGTTGCCATGTGACAGCTCCTATTGCACTCTTTCACTGCAATCGATTACACATTATATCTGCAGCCACTGAATGTCTCTCCCTCCTCAGAGAGCAGCTTCTGGACTCTCATTTCTCAAAGACGACAGAACCTACCCAAACATCAGTTTCTGCTTCAGTTGTAGGTCCCTCTGTTCAGCAGGCACTTAACTGGAGGGAACAGGACAATACTGCAACTCACCAGATCCTCTGTGGAGGACAATGAGATTTGTTTCTCATTGTGTCTCACGTCTGCATCCTAGAACAGAAGCTCCCAGAGGGCTTCTCTCTCCTTGTAAACCCAGTAGTAACAGCTTGTTGACACTGAATTCATAGTTACAGATATTACTAAATATCCAGACATACACTTTTTTCCTAAAGCTTTTACACGATCTGAGCCTGGAAGTTTTAAAAAGAAAGGCTATGTCAGTCAAAAGTACCATTTTTTATCAGACTGGTCGTATCAACAAAAGTCTAATAGAGTCTCAGCCAGCATAATCCTGCATTGGAAAAGGAAAACCAATCCTACTGGTGTCTGAAACATTCATATCACATGAATACACACATGGATCAGCAAAGCTGAACTTCACAGGGCACCCTTTACCTCTTTACCAATTTAGTACAAAAAGGTACATTGTGAAGCCTGTGAAGGGCACTGTCCCAGGATACCTGCATTAGCAAAGCACTCCTTCAGTGGATGTAGCTACACCCATAAATTTGGATTTCATGCAAATACAGCCAGCTCAGGAGAGGTGAGACCTAGGCACATTTTCAGACAGTTTGCCAGTATAACAAGAACAGTGCACAAAGTTTACATGTTCACAGTTCTGCCACCCCGACTCACGCAGCTACGCCAACAGAAATCTAGCATTTCCAAAAGTGCTATCTGTAGTCTAGACAAAACCATGTGGTGTCTGGCACTCTAAAAGTTAAATTGATAACAAGAGTGACTTTTTCTTAAAGAGATTGTAAATACTGAGTTATATCAAGGCTATATCCCTTAATGAGTTCCTACAGATAATTTATGCTCTTCTTCCTACGCTCAGCCACACATTTTTATTTTCTCATACATCACAGTGATGCTGGCAGCAAATCTCTACAATATCGAGTCCTCTCTCCATAACAGGAAACCTCATTAATATGCTCCAGCTGCTTTAGGACACTTTCACATGAATTTATGAATATTTAAATTCCATCTAGTACTCAGCTTCTTTGTGTCCAGCCACTGCTGTCTTGAAGAGAGGCTGCCAAAGATCTTGTAATACTTTCATTAGCTTTGAGCCCTCGCATTACAAAAATCAGTAATATATTTAGTGTCAAGCTCTGGGAACAGCCTCATTTTTCAAGAGCCAGCGGCAACTGGAGGCTTTCAGTATCTTGCCCAACCAACTTGCAAATGCTGTGTCGCAGCAAGTGAGGCCTTTTACACCAGAAATTTCTCAGAGCAGCTCCTGTCACCTTGGGACAAGACACCTGTCGCTGCCATGCTGGGAGCAGATTTGTTGCTAAGTAGAACACACCTCCCAGGAAAAAAAAAAAGGTGTAGGTGATTTTTCAGCTTTGATGAAAACTGGCATGTACACCAGATGAAGGAAAGGGAAGCTTTTGTGCACACCTCAACATTACACGGCAATCAACACATTGTTCATGCAGAATCACCAAAGCTGGGGTTGGAAGGGACCTCTGGAGACCATCTGCCCAACCCTCCTACTAAAGCAGGTTCATTTAGAGCAAGTTGCACAGGTAGGTTTTGAATATCTCCAAAGAAGGAGACTCCATAACCTCTATGGACAGCCTGTTCCAGTGCTCTGTCAGCTTTAAAGGAAATGTTTTTTTCCTCACACTTAGATAGAACTTCAAGTTTCTGCCCATTGCTCCTTGTCCTGTCACTGGGAACCACTAAAAATAGCATCTGGTCCCAGCCCCCTGACTTGGCCATGTAAACTTTAAAAGATCTGAAATCCAAACTAGAAACTGTAAGTTTCATAAAAACAACTGGAACATTGGTTTCCTAAAATGACAGGAACTTCAGGCAGCCTTGCATGCATTCTCCTTCTCAAAATTGGAGAAACCAAGGCCAGGCAAGTGTTAGAGCCCTACAGCAGTACAACAGGATCTGGGCAGCAACATGTGCTCCTGACAGCTCCACTCCTCCCAGCACTCCCATGTACCCAATCCAGGAGCAAAGCAGCACAGTTCTTAGGACTTTACACTGCTTAAATCCAGCACACACCATGTTCAGGCAACTGTGCCTGGAAAGCTGGCAGCCCCTGAGGGATTGGACCATTTCCAGGAGCACCATTCTTAACTGCACAGAAGTGCTGCCACCCCGCTCCGAGCATCAAAAAAGGAGAGGAGTCAGACACTTGCTCCCCAAGCAAACACTAAGGCAGATAAACAGAGGAAAGGGCTCCACTTGGGAGATGATTCAAAGCCACAGATAGATCTCCAGCTGCAAGCACTGTATCTGTTCCCTTCTAGGAAACAGCACCATCCTTCTTGTAAGCCAGGCTTTTTATCCAGCCCAGGAAGAAAATGATCTTTTAAGTGGTAAATGCTGAGCATAATTCATTTTCATCCTTTGAAAAATGTAATGGGACAAATTTAAAAATGAGCAAGCAGCTTGAAAATTGGTTTAAGCTTCTGTAAACCCATCTACCATTCAAGGCACAAGACTTGTTTTAAACTAGTTCCACCAGAGCAGTGAACATTAGATAAAGGAGGTGAGAAAGACTGCTGTCAGCAAGATGAAAACCTGAAGCACAAAGCTGAGATGGGAACTGGAATTTTAGAGTGAGTTAATGACAGAGCTGGGAAGAGCTAGAGACAGACCAGTCTAAGGGAGTAATTATATTCTGCTTATCTATATTTTATCCTAAAATAAAGGCATAATGTTGTCAATACCCTTCCTGCCCTAACCTGCTAATTTATTAGGTTCTGTTAAAGAGCTACCCTAAGTATCATGCAGTTCTAACATGCAAGAGATCCCAGTTCTCTGCTGCCAGGCTCCCCGGGCACATGTTCACACTTGCACTGCACAACTCATCACCAACCAGCACAAGTCCACCACATGGATGGAACAGCAAGATGAGCAGCAAGGCAGAAGCACGGACACATCTTAAACAGTCCACTGTGAGCTTACAGAAAAAACTACTGTGCCCAGGATGTCAAAACTCCTGCTGCATTTTGCACAGCTAATCCCCTCCTACCACCCGCAAAGGGCATTTCAGCACAACCAGAATATCAGGACTTATTTAGTTTTCAGAAAAACAGCCCAGCCTTCCCAGCACAGCACCAATAAGAGAATTCTCCCACCCCTGTGCATGCAGCTCTGGCCTGCAGCCAAGCAACTCCCACGCAGCTGCTGAACAAGAACAGCCCTTCCACTTGATGGTCTCGATGGTCCATTTGCCACCCAGCAGCAAGCTGGGACACTCTTCACAAAGGCAGCAACAGAGGCAGCTTGGCCCTGCCAGAGGAGCTGTGGCACAGAGGAGCTTTGGCCCTGCCAGAGGAGCTGTGGCACAGAGGAGACAGCCCACGGTTCTGCAGTGCTTAAATACTAGGTGATCAGGGGCAAGGGCACTAGACCAATTCCAGTGACACTTACCCACTTAGAGGTCTGGTTTTTCTGATCTCGAAGAACTGTGTTCCTGTGTGATTGTATCTGTATTTTGTCTGTTAAAGGAAAGTAACTTGAACAGTCAAGCAATAAAATAACACTTCACAAAGGTAAATTTCAGTTCTGAGTTCCTATTGAAACACAAACGGGCAGTAAAAGCCACTGACTCTCAGATATTAAACACTTGGCATGTGAAATAAAGCAAAACTTCATTGTCTTTTTGTATGACCTAATAACAGCACTAGGTGCAGAGTCAGGTATTAAGGTTGACCATTTAAAATGACACTAGGTCCCACTCACTACTAGGTTGCAAGTTTGAAAAGAAGTCTCCCACTTGGCAAGAGAAAGCTTTCATAGCCTACCCAAACCAATCAACATAATCCATGGACTGAAAAAACTTATTTCCTTTAGAAATCTTTTAACTCCATCAGCCACATGGCTCACCTATGACCTGTCAACCAAAACCATTGCAGGTGCATCCATTCACACTTAGAAAATACAAACAATTCTCTAAAAAATATGATGCTCTTGAAATGAAAACAACCAGCTAGGTGCAAGTCAAGGTCATCAGCTAACACTAACAGTAGAAAAGTTCATCACAAATGATGCCAGCAGACAGTCAACCAAATCTCAGCACCACTTGCCTAGAAGCACAGGCTGCCACACAGCAGCATCACCAAAAGCAGCCTCTTCCCTGCTCTTTGAGCACTACTGTTCAAGCAGCAGTGCCATAAATCAGACCAAGAAAACAATCTGTTCAGTAAAAACAAAACCAAAACCAAACCCCCGATAAAGTTTTGTTAAAAAAAACAAAACAAAAAAAATCACACTGCCCTTACTTTTACTAGGTTGCTTTTCCAGTTGAATCTCTTTCCTAACCTAGTACCCAATTTCTATTTCCATCAGAATGCTCATGCCAGTAAAATTGGCAATACCAAGGCAGATATCACGGCACAAGCAGGTGACCCCATGGAAGCAAAGAGTTGCTTGCAAGGCATAAATAGCACAGCTGCAGGATGTATAACAACAGCCTAAATAAAAACTCCAGCTCTCACCAGGATGCTCTGAACTGGCTTCAATTAGAGTTCAGAGTGCTCCACAAACAAGGTTTTACTTCCCTCCTGCCTTCAAAACTTAACTCATGAGACCCTTTCAGGGTGCTCTGCACAAAGCATACATCCTCTTTCAGCCCTCAAAGGAAGCTCAGACGAGGCTCCCCAGCCCACTCTGAAGCTTTTCTGAACACAGATCCAAACCCTGTGCCTAAGGCCTGCTCCTGCTACATATCAGAACTCAGGATTTCAAAACCACTATGAGGTGGGGGAAAATGTAATTTTTGGAGCTCTGTATGACATGGTATCCGCTCTGGCACAATCTCAGCGAGCAACAAGCCTCTTGTCCTGGCCAAGTGGCTGCCACAAAGAAGAGAAATGCAGCGTCCCCCTGCAGGGCAGGCAAGCCCCAGCCTCTCTCCCCATGGCAGCTGCTGCAGTTCCAGGCCCGGCTGCTGCCTTGATCCCAACCATGACTCCCCACCAAGCTAACTGCGTCTGCTACTTTTGGATGTTCTTCCAGCTGCCACCCATATCCTTTCTTAATCCTTACCAGGACTTTACACTCATTCCTTACCCATTCCTTACAGTTTCCCCACACACATACATAAAAAGGTGGAGTTTAGGAAAAAAAAAGGGAAACAGAAGAGCAGCATCTGGGCCAGCAACCTTCTCTGAAATTATCTGTCAGCAATGGAAAGTCAGGAACCAGGTGTAGGACAGTGGAAGAGAGGCCAGACAGATGTGTAGATCCCTGATGAATGCCCCAAGCAAGGTGGGACATCTGGAAGGGGGATAGATTCCTTTGGTCAGTTCCTGCATCACAGGCAAGCCTGCCCACTCTGAGATCAGGACAGCTGCTTGTGCCCCCTGCCCCAGTGACAAGCACTCCCTGCAGGCTGAGCACAAAGGCATTCAGGGAACCCACAGGGGCTGCCAAGGCAGAGGGAGAAAGAGTTTGCCACAACACTGGCTCTCTCTTAAGTCACTTTATGACAAGATACCATATTATTTCTCCAGGCATTACAATGTGATCATAATATCCTCATAAATCAACTTCAAAATAAGCACTTTTATTCCTACCAATGACACTTCAGTTAAATTTTTCAGTATAATTTAAAGTTAATTACATCTCCCAGAGGATTGCTATGACAAGCTCAGTGCTTCTGGTGCTATCACAAGTCCCTGGAGGCATCCTTTTACCCCCAAATGATCCCAAGCCCTTGCAACCAACTAAAGCTTCAGTAAAGCTCTGTTAATTCACACCAGGTACAATTCAGCCTTCTTTCCGGAGATCACATGCTCGAGAAGGATACTGCAGCATCTTCATGTAGGTCTGTATTGCCTGGAGCCATTCTGGGATTGACATGGAGAGCTTGTAGTTTGGCACGGGTGGTACTAAGGGCTGGACACAAGAAAAAAGATAAAGAGGTTAGACAGCCATGGCTCTCCGCAGAACAGATAAGTGATTTACTCAAGCAGCAGCATGTGCTTACTGCAACACAAGGGCAGCACAGATGGCTTAAACCCCACGTGAACTCAAGCATCAGGCAAAGTCATCCTGCTGACCATGGGGGCTGTCCCAGCAGCAGAGCCAGCCCCGTCCCTGCACACAGAGGCAGTGGCAGGTTGATCATCAGAGCCATCAGCATCCCTAAAACACCACCCTAATGCAGGCAGGCAGTCCAGCACAAAAAGCCTGTGCTTCCCATTTCCCCCCCAGCACAGGGCAGTTTGGATGAGCAGAGTCCCAGTACTGACTCTGCTGTTCTCCCTCCCCCAGGAAGCCATTTCGAGTCTAATTTTTAGCCTCCTTTACCACAAGAGAAAGATAAAAGGTGACAAGGATCCTGAGCTGCATAATTTCCCATCTGTCATGTGTCTGTAGCATGCTTGCTGGGGAGGGAGAGCACAGTACCCAGAAGATCACCTGGGACCCAAATATTTAATGGCATTAAGACACTTAAGGATATAGACTGGCAACATAATGGGATTTTTTCCAAAATCTCATAAGACATCTGCTTGTGCCTAAGCATTTTAAGAAGGCAGGCCCTCAATCCATATTTAATCCCCACAGCTATTTGGCTCCTGAGCCTGCAGCCATGCAGGAAAGGGGCACAGCCTTGTCCCAAGTCCACTTATATCAGGGATAAGACTGCAAAATATGGGGTCAGCAGATATTAAAGTGGGCAGCATGGCTAAAAAGAAGTTAGCATAAGTTAGCATAATTCTCACAGTGGAAGAAGCAGTTTATTTGAATATTAATGCAGATTTGAATTCAGGAACCAGCAATTTGGGCAGCTGTGACAAGGTGCAAAGAAAAGCGTCTGTGGGCCCACATCGTCGTAACCATAGTTTAAAGCTCATAAAGTGACATATCACTGTCCTTAATACACTTCAAGTCAGCAATTACTACTAAGAATAGCAATTTCAGGTGGTAGGGGGTTATCTCTGCCACAAAGACTTTCCCCTCTCCAGTTCTCCACTCCCTTAAGATTATGTGTTTGCTTTCAGAGAATGAACACCAGTATCCCAAGGTGACAAAGCCCAGCACTTACTACACACAGCAAGTTACTATAGAAACAGTAAATACACCTTGGAGAAGAGAGGGGAAAACACCAAACCAGAGACTCCTACACTACTGGCACACAGACACACTGCAAGTGGCAAGCAGATGGCAAGGCTTCCAGCTCGCCCCACCATCTCAGCGCTACATGGGCAATGGCATGCCTGCACACATGGGCTTTCTCCTCTCACCACTGGGAGTTATTAGCAAGACTCATTAGCGCATCTTAATCATGATTTTAATGTCTAAGCTCTTCATTAGAGGCATTTTTTTGGTTCCATAGGTTCCTTTCTCACTCAGCCCCTTTGAGCTAAATGAATTTGTCCCTTCCAGCACAAAGGCAGACCTGGACTCAGCACACCAGATAAGGCTCAAGTTTCAGAAGCAGACAGGAGCTGATAAAGGGAATTTTGTCAGGGCTGTCACACCTTCCTGGGGTAGCCATTTCTGCTCCAATATACTCAGTCCTTTGCTTCAAAGATATAGAAGCTCAAGGTGCATGCATTGTACTTAGACAACACACTGAGACAATGGGAGCCCCTGCCGGTGAGGGGCCTGGCTGCTGCAGAGGTGGGGATTTCATCCTTTTCCCAGCCCTCACCCTGCTATGGGACCTAGGACAGCACCCCATAGGGATAGCACCAGTGTGAACAGACACAGCCCTTCCTGAAACCCACAGTGGCCACCTCACCAGAGGGGACAGGTTCGGACCTCCAAGTGAGGTGCTCCCATTACCAAGGTAGGTGATCACACTACCCAAGAAGGATGATCGTGTCAAATACCAGAGCATAGCCTAGGAAAGAGAACCAGGGTTTTCCCACTGGTCAGAACATATTCCAGTTACCTCAGCAGGCCTCCTGTGCCAGGAGGCCCAAGCCTCTCCAGATCTAGGCAAGAAGGGAGGAGCATCCATAAGCCTGAGCCCACACAGGGTAGCACTGCTCCCCTCTCACCAGTGCAGGGCAGGCAGTACACACACCATGCTGCCAGCCAGGCCAGGCAGTGGGGAGCCACACGCCATTCCCACTCCTTCCAAACATTTTTCCCTCCCTGATTCCTCCCCCAGCTGCAGGAGGACTGATCCTGGGCACCCACCCAGCATGGAGCAGAAGCCAGGGCTGCATGACACAACAGGTGAAGGAAAGCACAGATTTGTTGTGACTGAGGATGCAGCCCTCCAGCTCCTGGTATGCATCCACAGCAGCAAGGAGCAGGCAAGGGTTTGTAGCAGGAGGTAATGGATGGCAAGAGGAAATGCAGACACAGCACTGCAGACCATGGATTTGTAAAGCAAGTGAAATTCAGAGACAAGTCAGATTAAAAGCCTTGACCTTATATCAGCCATTCCAAAGAATAAGAGCTCCAGACAGTGGAGCTGCTGCACTGCAAGACCACATGGCAGAGCTGGAGACTCATCCCATGTCTGGAAATGCTGTAGTCTCAGTTCACCACAAACATCCTGTGTCAAACTCATTTTGCCTGATTCCACTGTCTCACTTAATGACCAGAAAGTAATTTTCTACTAGCTCCCCCTGCAAGCACACTGTTACTCAGCACGGATGAAGCTGACAGGCAAGAGTCCTCAAAGCTGCTCAGAGGTTTAATTTATTATGACCTCCAAGTATCTCCAAGATGCCAGTACAGGTAAAGGACTGCACAGCCCTTCCAAACTGTGAGCCTGCACTATTCCCAGAGCTCAAGCCGACAGTCAGAGGTGGGGACCTACAGGTTCCAAGACTGCCCTTGCAGACAAGCCAGCTTTTTGTAAGGACTCTGCTTCCCGAGAGAGACGCAGCCCTGCACCTCTGCAATTTGCATTTGTTCCAGTGAGGACAACCTCACCAACACAGGAACTACTTACCACCCTGCATGTATGATTGCTGAGACTAATGCTGAGATAATTAGAGCAATCAAGTGGAGCTTCTTGGAGAGGGGATGAAAACTCTCTCCCATCACTAGGGATTAAGAACAGATCAGATGCAGAAATGGAGCAGTTGCACATGCCACTCATTCAGCCTGAACCAACTATCAATGCAAGCAGATGACAAATCATCTTCTCACAGGCACAAGTTTCTTTCATCCCTCCCAAACAGCAGTACCTGGTCTTTTGCAGGATGACACATACCCAGCAGCACAAGCCAATTAAGAAAATCTGTACCATTTAAGGAACAAGTCTCCACTCACATTCCTAATCTGACCCAGAAATTACCATCACAACTTTGGTAATCCACTACCACTTTGTGGCAAAAAAAAAAAAAACAAAAACAAAAACAAAAAACCAAAACAAAAACCTCCTCCTAACCTTCATTTGCTCACCTGAGCTGTCTTGGCCCTAATAAGGACCAGGTAATCCTCAAACTACTCTGTGACCCCAGAGGTCCCACACTTAGCCAGCAAGAGCTACTTAGTCACAGAGGGCACCAGGTCCTCCTGCCCTTGAAGAAATTAATCACTGTAACTGGGATTTTGCTTCTGGACAGTGTTGGAGGAGTACAGCTCCTACAGCACTGGGCACTGATCATCGCCATCAAATGGTTTGGCCAGGAAGATTTCAAAACATTTTTTATTCTGCCCAGCTTACACACATGCTACAGAGAGTCAGCCCAGAGCTGTGGCACTGAGGAGGAAGCCATTGGCAATGCTCTCTGGGACATTCCCACAGGAATACAGTGTGCAGGCCAGCACACTGGAGCCACTGGCATGTCTCTCACCAGATGCTTTGTCAGTCACCACGGGTGTCATCAGTATAAGTTACATGCTCTGGAGCTGGGAAGTAAAGGATGAAGTCAAGTCTAGCATGTGCTTTGCCATCTCTTAAAACCAAATGGGCTTGCAGGCCATCTAGACTGGCATAAGCTGGTCAGGCTGCTGAAACGAGAAGTTCTGCCCTCTCCCTGCTCAGAAATTAAGCATTTCTGCCTCAAGTGCTTGTGTAAGTACAAGATGAACCACACCAAGGAACCACAAACTCAGCATAATCTGATTACTTTTTATATGGATATGCTCCCCCATCCAATCAAAGGCTGGTTCCAGCACAAGGAGAGCAGAATGGAGAGAGATCGTCCCTTTTGCATCTGCACTGGACTAAACATTGCAGAAGAGAGATGAGAGGCCTTTTCAGCCTGCATCTTATTTGACAAGCACCTTCTCAATACAGCCCTACGCAATAAGCTTTCAACTTCCTTGTGCACAGAATTTCCTTTCTACTCCATGAAAAGAACAGGCATATGGTTCATGTCAGTATCACTGACAGTTTGGACCATGACAACAGCAGTCCAAACATCTCACCCCAGCACTCAGAGGGGTATGAATCAACCCAGACTTCAGCAGTCAGCTCATATTAATGCTGCTTGATGCTGGGAGTGAACCAAGCTCAAAGTCTGCCACAGCAGAGAGTGCTAAAGACATCGTGATCAGTAATGCAGTGTCTAGAAGCCTTGGAACAACAGCAAACATCAACTATTTATTTGCTGGCTGAAGGAAAAACACTCGAGTGAGGCAGGGCTCTTTGGGGCTTGTACTGAGGAACGTACCAGAAAAAAGCATTTGGAATCTTTCCACATACTGGAAATGAAATTTGAGTTTTAAATCCCTTGTTACATTTGAAGAGCAACGCCGTGTTTAAGGAAATGCCCGTGTTCCAAAAGGAAAAGAAAAACCTGCTTTAAATTGCACAAAGTGCTTCACTCAGTCCCTGAATATTTCTTTTAACTCTTGTTTTCCGCTTTTTTCTTCCCAAGCTAAGAGGAGTAATTTTCTTCCTGCTTGTTCCCCAGGACACCAGATGCAGCCCCTAAGCATCCCGCAGCGCCCGTACCCCCTTCTGGGGATAGCAGTTGCCGCATCCTTCTCCCCACCGCCCCGAGAGCATCCTCCGGTTGCGGTGTCATACCCTCCCGCCCGGCCCCGGAGCCTCCCCGGACGCTCGGGGCTCGCAGAACGCGGCGGCCGCCGGACCGCCGACCTCGGGCTCCGTGTCACCGGCTCCTCCGGCACGAGGGGACACAGGGGGCTTCGCCTTACCCGAGTCAGGCGGGTG
>WEIU01015891.1:18259-40759 GCA_013389925.1 Aegithalos caudatus
AAAGAGGGGCGGGGCCAAGGGGGCGGGGCGGGCCGCCACTGGTGGAGACGCCGCCGGGAGGCGCCCCCTGCTGGACAGCCCGGGACACCTCAACCGGGCCGTCCAGTCCGAGCGCTTTCGCCCCCAGCCTAACCGAACCGAGCCGAACCGGGACAGGTCGAGCACAGCCCAGTAGAGCCCAGCCCAGCCGAACCCAGCAAAGCCGAGCCCGGCCCCTCCGAGCTTAGGTGATCCCCTCAAGCCAAACCCAGCCCAGCCCAGCCCAACCCTAGCCGTGCGTCTCGGTCCCCACTGTGTGATGGACGCTGGAGGATGAAACTCCTCATCGGAGAGGGCCAGGCTGTTCCGTTATTTCCAACAGAGCTGGAAGATCCCCTGTTAAGCACTTAGCGTTACGGCGGTGGCAGTGAGATCCTGGCCTGAAGGCAAAGCGCTGCGAGACAGGCACCAAGAGTTTGTGAGGGGTGGGCAGAGGAACGCCCTAGGCCCGGGCACAAAACTGGCTGTGCTGCCACTGTGCACAGCTGCCACTGTGCCCTGATGGCTATGGCCACGCTCGGACGGGAATTTTCAGCTCTTCATATCAAGCAGAACAGCGTCAATGTAATTAATCTCTTAGAGCTCTGAGTGACGCCCCCCCCACCAGACACAAACAGTCTGGAAAACGTTGCTCCCATCCCCTGCCCATGCGCTCAGATACTGCTGCCTCTCTGATCTCCCCTGCTCCCAGACAGGAATAAATTTCTGCGGTGCTCTAATCAGCTTCCCGAAGGCTCTCAGGAGCCAGGAGTGTATGTTGAGTTGCTAATCACTCTCCTCAGGAGCCGACGTCTCTGTGAGTCCTACCGGTAATCTTCCGTGCTATCCGCCGGCCGCATGGTATGCCAGGATCTCATCAGGGGTTTAACAGGAGGAAGGACAGTGAAAAGCTGTTCTGTCAGCTAAAGCAAATCAACGGCTTCAGCTTATATGGCTTGCCCAGTGTCAGCTTTCAGCCCAAGAGCCTTTGGCGTAGGAAACCTCCTGAGCTGAATGTGGGGACTCTGTGTGTAAATGGCAACACAATACATGAAAAAGGATAAAAGTCAGAGGATTTAGGACTGCTGTGAAATCTTCACCCTCTCCACTATGTCCTGCGTTTCCCCAATCATCAAGCGAACGCTGCAGTTGGAGGGAAAATGCATCCATGCTGGGCAGAGACAATACACACACACACACCCACGCACATACACACACCCCCTGCTGGGCTTGGAAGCAGGAGCAAGATCCCAGGGGAAGCACAGTCTCCTGGAGCGCAGATGATGCTGAACATCAGCAAGATAAGAGAGCACCAAGAAGAGTTCCTGATGGGAGATGATGAAACACGGAGACCCAGAGAGGCTGCAGATGGCTGCAGAGACAGAGAGAGGACTCTCAAGGAGCCAAGGGAGGCTCAGGCAAGACAGTACAAGGAAAGGAAGACCAAGAAAGTCTGCGAGTTCACTGGAGCAGAGCCAGGGGAAAGCCTGAAAATCATTCAGACCTGGATCTTAGAACTAATGGGACTGTGCAGGTGGTGACATCCGTGTGTGAGCAGCTCTGGGGCACACTGCATGTGACAGAGCCTGGAGTGCTGGGATTACACAACAGAATGTCATCTTCAAGGATGCTGATACACAAGCTGACAGTCATGTATATCCCAGAACCTTGTTCCCTGTTGGAACAGGCAACCATGTTGAGGCTGTCACAGCATTGCTCGGTGCTGCTTCACTACCCAGAGCAGCCAGGAACCTTCAGATTGTGTTTTCCTACACCCATCCACTTCTTAGCCACCCTGGAAGGGTGAAGATTAGAATGATGCTATGTGCTGTGCAGTTCAAATCTTCCTGCATCCACTGTGGCAGGGCATGCTCCATGAGGGAAGAGGGAAGGATTCTCCCTGGCCAGACAGGTAAGGGGAATGGCAAGGTTCAGGCACCACAGCTCTGTTCATGGCAGTCTGCAGCATTCAGACCACTTCCAATCAGGACTGAAAGAAAGAAAATTCTTACCAGCTCCTCCCTGATGTTCAGGCAGAAGAGTGACAAGCTGAACTCCCAGAGGTCAGCCAGTGTGTCCAAGGCCAGCTGTGGGCTGGACAGGCAGGGCAGAAGTTGGCTGAGGTCCTGGAGCTAAAGGCAACTTTGAAACAACAGACTAAGGAAATAAGAGTCCCTACAACCAAGGGGAAGTCTTAATAACCCTCTCACCAGCTAGAAATTAAGCGTAAAAATAGAATAATGCTGCTTTGGATTAGCCAAAGCCCTCCCTGGTATTAGTTATGAACAGACATTCGAGATGACTAAAAGCAGGATGGGATATGCATCATGCCCCCGTAACCAATGGCAATGACCTTTGTGGGGTGTTCTAATTTTGATACCATGGCTATCAGCAGAGCTGCCTTGCTCCCTGCTCTGTTTGCAGGTCTTCCTCTCACACCAGGTTCCTGGCCAGCTTCTGTCCCAGTGTGCCAGACTTTTTTGACTTTGAAATTCAGTCACTTTGTATGGATGTACCTTTCCAAAGCTAGCTCTGAACAGCACCTCAAATCTACAGCCTTATTCCTAATGCAGAGCTCATTGCTACCACAGCCTCTTTCTGGGTCAAATGAACTAATTTGATCATACAATCATCATATAAGAAGGTTTTAACCTTCATTATTTCCAATTGCAGACTCATTTAAATGCAGCATTCAAAAGGCCCTGCAGTGCAATTACACAACACAAGTGCAGGAAAATTAATAGCTCTTAATTTGCGCCATGGCAGCAAGGTGATATCAGCATCAGCACTTTTTCCAGGCAGACGACTTCTCCAAAGTGCCACCCCCACACCCCCACAAGGAGTCCCACTGTCCTCTTTCTCTGAAAGCATCCTCTTGCAAACAGCAATGAATTCAGCCCAGCCACACAGCAAACTCTCACTGCCCTGTGATATTGAGAGAGGAAGTTTATTCATGTATTTATTTGGGTTTGTCTGGGAAAACACTTCCTCTATTACCCATTGTTTCCAAACAGCCCTTCTTGGGCAAAGAACCATTGGGAGAAGGCTTTCCTGGGCAGCAGCTCCAGCCTGACCTGGCCTCAGGAGAGAGAGTTGCAGCCAGGCTGGGGAATGGACTACTGGTGTCATTTTCTGTCTCATGGCCTGTGAGGTCTCATGCTCCTGCTTTGCTGCTTTGAAAGTTGATGGTTTTCTGCTCTGCAGATCTTTTGCCAGCACAGCTCCAGCCTTTTGTAAGACCTTTGTAAGGTCTTGTCCAGACTCTGCTATCAACAAACCTTGTTACGTGAAAATACTTCTCACTTTGAACAGGAGTGCCATTCTGTGCTACCAGGGCCACAACAGGGGGCAACAAACCCAGAAGTGAAACAAGACCAGCAGCAGCACTGCAGCAAAAGATGGGCTGGTCAGCAGATTGTCCTTGCCCCTGCCCTGCCTGGCTAGCCCTGGCTCTGCAACCTTGGACCCCTTCAAGCCAGGCCAGGTAGCAATTCCCCACATCCCAGTCCACAGTAGCACCCTTCTCAGAGACACAGCCATGCCACAAAGCTGGCTCTGGTGCATTTGCTTTGATGCCTCTGCAGGCAGAGGGGAGCTGGTCTAGCAGCCCAGCCAGCAGGGGCAGGAGACATGTTTTATTCCAACCCCCTAGGAAGTTTTCTTTTGTGCAAGAAGGGAGTGTTCAAATCTGCTGCCATCCAAGGCAGTGCTGGGGAGCAAAAGCTTCTTTGCCTTTTCCTCTTTCCTTCCATCAGATGTAACAGGACAGATCTGGACCTGGGTTGTTTCAGGTCAGTAAAAGTGGACACTAAGTGCTCTACACTCACTAGAGGTCCCTGTACTACTATCAGCTACAGGTGGAGCAGGAAATGTGGCCAGTACCTCCAGCTGGCAGCACTCAGTGCAAAAGCCTGAAGCTTGGGTACCTTCCCAGTGAGAGGAAAGCTGATGTCTTTACAAACATTTTAATGGACGAAGCTGTGGGTGTTAACATTTTTGAAATGGGGCTTAACGTCTCTACTAACTCTGCAAGTTCGTTGCAGAGCCAAGACAGCTCGGCTCCTGAAACAAACAAGTGGGGGTCTGCATAAGCCTGAATTTCTGGGCTTTGGGGTAAAATAGTGGGTTTAAGGGGGGAATATGTGGTAGGCAGTTCAGAAAGGCTATACCTTCCTAGTTCCTCGGCCACTGGGAAAAAGAAGAGGGCAAGGTGCGGCCGAGAGTTTAGGATAAAAGGAGCCTGTGCCCTCTGAAACAGAGAGAGAAAAAGTTTGCAGGTGTGTGCCTGGTGGACTCTCTCCCTTTGTGAATAAAGTTGCAGGACTTCTCTGTGTCCTTTTTGGACTTAAACCTCTGGTGTTTGTGGATTTTCCTGACACCAGCTTAGGCACACTGTTCTGCTAAATGCCAAGTGATCTTAATGGCCTTTTCTGCATTTAGAGCAGCTGCAGTCCAAAATGGTTAATCCTACAGAGGTCCTTCTGCTTTGCAGAGGCAGCAGAAAAACACAGGTCAAGAAAGTTTGCTTGCCGTAAGTAAATTGCATTATTGCAATGCAAATATTGGCCCATTTCCTGAAAAGACCATAGGGCCTCATTTGATCCTTTTGAAAGGAATATAAAATTTGTTTCTTTGGGGATTTTTTCCTAAATTGAACATTATGCTGGAATGGGATTTTTTTAGTAATGAAATTAAAGGTCAGACTGTGATAAGGATGTAACCATGGCAATATGGGCATAGCTCTTGGTACAAGTTCGCGGAAGTGATTTGCATAACCAATAAGAACAACTTTCTGTATTCATAAAACCTCCCCGTGATCACTGGGGAAAAAAAGATATAATGCAGACTCAAAGAAAAAAAAAAAGCAAGCCATAAAATAAATGCTTGAGGGCGTGCTTCCTTGGAGCTCTCCCCAAAGTAGCCCTTTCTGAGAACTCTTAACACACTGTTTATTTTGCAATGGTCTAGCAGAAAAAACAGCCATCAGCTGCTTTGGCTGCACCAATGAAGAACTTCAGCAGCATGTTTTGATTTCTGCCTGAGCAAGTCCTGAAACTTCTGCAATAATTCTACTGCAACAAATCATTATGTTGTTTATTTTAGATGGCACTAGATGGACTCCAGTTGTTCTCTGACTAGTCCAACAGGCAAGATTTCCTTGCATTAAAATGTTTTTAAAAGCATAAATAATAAAAAATAGTGTCATGAAAGCCTATAAATCAAACCTTCCCCAAAACTGGTATGCAAATTTTCACTTTCCATTCCCCATTACATGTCCTAGTAACCTGACTGAGCCTTTGCTGACAGTGAAACAGCCTTTTCCAGACTTCCTACGGTCACCTCACTCTGGTCTACAACGGATGGCATCAGATACAGGTGAAACTGCTGTTTCCAAGTGGTACAACATCAGCATCCCAAGTAGCCTGCCTTACTCCTGTCTCAAACAGTTTCAGTCTCAAACATTGCAGTAGCTCAGGAAAGTAATTACATCCATACAGTTTGCTCTGAAGGTCTTACTTGATACCGTATCACATGATTTGTTCCTCTGCAGCAAGCTCTGCTTACAAAAACAAGAAACACTAATGTAATCTTCCATAAATATTGGCAATTTTAAAAATTAATTACTTCTTTTACTAATTACTTTTTTTACTAATTACTCCTCTAACCTTTACTCAGAGGTAAAGGTTAGAGAAGTAATTAAACTACCCAGCCCAAATTTTTTTTTCAGGGGAACTGCATAATAAAAATGCAGGTAGTACAGAAAGGCAGTGGCTGAAAAAAATCTGCTATCTAGAAATGAGATTTCTTTTTAGCAATTGTCAGCACTCATGGGCCTTGTCACAAGGGAGCTGCCAGTGGTGGCACCAAAGGTGAGAGTCAGGACTTAGTTCCACTGTCAAGTGAGCACCTGAGTCATCCCTGCCTGCATGGATAGAGGAATATACTGCAATAAACCCCTGCCTGATTGAGATTAGAAGCACAATTGTTGTTGCTGATGAGAAATAAATTAAGCAGTCTAGCTCTGCTATGGGATAACCTGTGCCCTCTAGGAAAAGTATGATGCTGGTTAGGAAACACTCACCAAATGTCATCCTTATGTATTAAAGTTCCTCAAATGCATTTTCTTTCCAGGAAGAAAGAAAAGTAGACTGGAAAAGTTATTAAGCCTAGCAATAGAACATTTCACAAGCCCAAACACCAAAAGCCTTTGAACTGAGATGCTGTGTGAAACCTGCAAAGAGAAATGTGTGATTTACTATTCTCAGTGCCGTGGTGCTACAAGGTGTCATCACGACACTGATGATTTCATCAAATAATTTTTGATCTGAAGTATCACTTCAAGCATCCCTGGGAGACAGTGCTCTGCAGATCAAGAGTCCCCCTTTCCAGAGAATGATGGAAGAGTAATCAAAATGCTGCAGAAGCACCTGAAGGTGATAGTAAAATTCAAATGCTGTGGTCATTTAAAAAATAAAGCTCTTAAAGAAAATACAGTAATCTGGAGCAAAATTACTTTTTCCAGCCATCTTCATTATTTGCCATGACATGAATGACAGTAACTTTCAGAGCAAATTGAAGCTTACAGAGCATCTTCTGGCTTTGGCATCAAACCCAGGAATGCTGTGTAATCATGCAAGCTGCAGACTTTGAGGAGACTCCCTAATGCTCTTGGCGCACACAGACATTTTAACCCTCATAAGATTCTCACTTTCTGAGCAGATGGAGTAGGTCAGAAAAAAATCACACTGACCTTGGGCATTCTGTTCCCCAAAAGCTGGGGGACCTCTGTATCTCCCCTGGTGACAGTCTGGTTTGGAGAACTTCAAGTTTCCAAGTCTTTGAGGGCTTCTTTACCCTTTTGAAGCTTCAGTGGGGCAGTGACAAGATGAGAAATCATCACGGTATTTCTAGGCTCTAGGCATCAGCCTCTAAGTGAATTTCAGGCTTTTAGCATGAGGGCCCAAAGAAAATTCAGTTGTTCATTGGGAGCAGAAGATAAATAAATTCAAGTCCCCTGCAGCCAGTTAATGATCCCAGGGTGAGTCATTCTTATCCCTGTGGACAGTGCCTCTTCATTTCACACAGGATGTACATTCTGTCTAATGCCTGCAGGGTTGTTCAGAACAAGCTGATGAATTATTCTGAGACAATCAAGTTGCCTGCCAATATTTAATGGAGAAAATTCCATGCACAGCCTTGGAAACTGCACTGATATTTTAACTTTTTTCTCTTGGCAGCAAGCTGGAGAATTTGATTTCTAAAAGAAAAACTGACTCTGCAGTCATTTTCAGTCCCTCTATTACTTTAACCAAACTAGTGATCAACACCTAAAAAATATTATTCTGAAAAAATTCTTAAAAAAGAAAGTGGGAACTCTCTCCTTCAGCCTAATGCAGGCTAGAAAAACTTCTGGAGCCTTCAATACTTCTCCATAATTTTTCCATCTGTGTGGAGCTTATAGCTTTTGTACAACCTTGTGTCTATTTCTAGAAATTCATAATGCAAGGCCACAATACTGACAATTTAGATACTGTTAGATAGTACCCTTTAGATACTATTTACTGCCTTTTTAATGGTGTAAACAGTTACAAGCAGAAGCAGTTTACTGAGGAAACACTGGAAATTAGCATACAGCGGCTGAATTTTGATCCCTGATATTAAGCAGATATTAGCTCATTACTCACAAATACATAATTACTCACAAATCAGTAATTATGCCTAACCATTGCCAATACTTAGCCTTCGTGACATATCAGCTGCGGTCCTTTCTACAAAGTTCAGGATATTATTGTTTTGTTTTCTGAAAAGTTATTGTTTAATAGAGCTGTAAATATTGATTTAGAACATGGTCAGATAGGGTTAGGTCACTGTGAAGCATACACAGAAGGAAATCCAGCAGACTTCTAAGAAACCTTTCCCACCCAGGAAGCTAGACTGTTAAGCATCTGCCTATTTTATCCATATACGAACCACATCACTTTCTAGAAGGGGTAATACCTGTTAGTTTTGGATCACAGGGCCTCCTCCCAGCTATAGAAATGATTATCTGACTAATCATGGTTGGGATGGTTTCGCATGTCCAATTTACCTGATGAGGTTTTCAGTGTTTTCTTTGAAGGACCGAGAATCTAACCAGAAAAAAGTAAAACCCCCACCAACCTCAAAACTCCAACGCCAAAGAAACTTTAAGGAAATAATTATTTTCTGGTATTGTTCCTTCTTAGCTGTGGGAATGTTTAAATTACTGTGCTACATGGGGATATTGCCTGCAGTTTTCATAGAGATATCATAAGAGGAACATGACCTTGTGGTCCTGGCTGTAAAACGAAGAACCCACCTGAAAGCTCAACCCAGTGTTGAACTGCATATTAGCTTTGCTTTATGACACAAGGCTTGTGTTTGCTGTGCTCTGCAGCATTGTACAACTTCCTTCTGTGAAGCATGTCATATACCAAAATAGCTGAGAGAGAATCCCAGCTTTGTGGAGAAGTGAGATTAAAAAACAAAAACATTTTCTTACGACGACTCTACTTACTTTGAAGCAGGTTCCTCAAATTCGCCAGGCTCACACCTGGGCTAAATGCCTGAGCGTCAGTGACAGAACCCTTGCAGAGTCTTCACAATGGTTCTGCTGTGCTCCCACTGAAGACAACTATGATTTTAGCCATAACTGAATGTAACATCTGACTTTTATCCTGTCTCAAAAATTATCCTACCCTGTGTCCCCAGATAATCTCTCTGCAACCAAGTGCTTTATTAAAATAATATCTGCACCACTCTCAAGAATCTACCCTTGGATCGCTCTGCTTTAGGGGTTAACTTGCCCTTTCTTTTCCTTACAGACCTTTAGCAAAGCAAAGAAGAAATCTCTGTGCTGGAGCAGTACAGCTTGACTACCAATGCTAGTACTTTAATTCCATGGCCCGGGAAAATTTCTCTGGATGCCAATACTCTTGTGTAGAATAAATTTCTATACCCTGCATACATGCACTCTGCATGTACACATATGTTTATTAATGACAGACACACTAAGTCATACACTTACACATTTTCCTACATTAAAAGGCAGGTTCTAAGCAAAAAACCATGGTCACTTTTAGATTAACAGCTGTATGAGCAGCTGTCAAAAATGTTACTCTTGGCTTTAATCAATTTAGGCAGTATACACTTTATTAGTAACATATAATGATAAGGAATTATGCCATCCACATATACACATACATACAGTATTACAATCAAAGAATATTCATTAAGAACCTTTAATTTTCTCTTGAAATAAAGAATTATTTCAAAACAAAATATTACAAAATATTACAGCAAAACATATTTGTTATCTTCATGAGTAGAACAAAGACATGAGCAGTAAATAACATGGGTCTTACACACTTCTCTTATGAATTGTTTTTTTGCTTAACTCATTCTAGTTCCTGCATGAACATCACTTCTCCTTCTTCACAGACTTCAGACCAAATGGCGGGGTTGGGGCAATCACATATTATTGTGTACAATGACAATTTGTGCTCCATGAAACATTAATAGCCAGTAACACTTGAGAAGGAGGTATATACATGTACTGAAAGACTGTAAAGGTCACACACTCCCATTCACACAGGAAAACCAGTGAGTTCACAAAATGGAAAACAATAAATGTTTACAAGTCAACCCAATTTCACTTGGTTGTAGATACACAAGGTGTGGTGATTCATTTTTCTTAAGTGATTGTTCTGTTCACCCTCAAAAATGTATACTTCAGTACTAAGTTGTAACCTCACCCCAAGTTGTCATTCATTGTAACCCCCACCCATAACCCCATCCTGGAGGCTATATTGGTTTGCCCTATCCCACCTATCCCATTGGTCCGAGCCTTGGATCTGCCCCCTCGCTGGGAGTATCTTAAGGTGATTCACGAGAGGTGAAGCTCTCTGCACTCTGCCCACTCATCTGCCCTTGGGGACGCTCTCCCTCTCTGGCCTTTACTGGGGCCTGGCTGCCACGTGCTCTCCTGTGGGAGCCATGCTTCTTCCCAGTGTGGGACCCCCAAATAAACCCATCTAATCAACATCCTCAGAAGCCGTGTCGTGTCTTGCCTGTCAACATGCTGCCCCCCAGATGCTCTGGTAAGGCTCTAGTACCTCCTCGGACCCAGAGGAATGTTGCCCTCCACTGCCTGTGGCCGCTAGCCAGGCCAGAGAAGAGCAGGGGGAACGCAACAACAAGGTAGTCCAAATATTTCTCAAGAAAACATTTTTTCATTAAGCAACCTGGGCTGGCAGCTCTAATACACACTCCACTGATTGTCTCTGAAACAACAGATTGCCTTGAACAAAAGAGATGACCAAGAGGCTGAAGTTAGAAAAGTCCTTTTAATCTGAAATGATTCATAGGTATTCTTGCTACTTCTTCCCTTGTTCTTTCTTCCTTGTAAAACATGGGTATTTAGCAACAGAAAGAGATGTTACTAAAGACAAGCACCCATCTAGAAATACTTGTTCTGAGTGACTTACCTATCAGCAATTCTAGACTATGTCCCACAGGTCTGGTATTTTCACACCCAGCCAATAGAAATGAGGGGTTTTAGACCGTGGTAGGAATCCTAAATAAAAACGTGTCAATGTTCTTTGAGTCTCTTCCACTGAAATTACCAAAAGTTTAACATGGCTGTGAAGAAACACAAAGATGAGAACTAATTTTACACCTAATCACTGAATGTTGTAGCTGAAAGTTATCAATTGCACAACCTGCTGGACTCCTGAGAACTTGGGGACAGTCCCCTTGCCCCCCACTGTGTGTTCTCTTGAATCCTCTAGAGCTCTCCTGAAACACTTGTAAAAAAAGCAAATTGAAAAGCAAAAGCTGATGCATGGGATTGGGAAGCCTCTCTTCACTTGGTTTCTTGCACCATCCTTTACTAGTTGATGTGCAATTCCATTTATGATACAATTACCTTTTTCAAGAGCAAGGATTTTTACCCCCCAGCTCTACTCTTGCTGGGGGGCTGTGCCAGGATCTTAAGGAGTCAGAAACCCTATTTCCAATTCCAGATGCATGTGGGATTTCCAGGCTAAGAAGCCTGCATGGAGAACTCATAGCAACCTTGCAGTATCTGAAGAGGGACTACAGGGAAGTAGGAGGTACTCTTTGTCAGGAATTGTAGTGATAGGACAAGAGGGAATGGGTACAAACTGAGAGGAAATTTAATTTAGATATCAGGAATAAATTTTTTACTGTGAGGATGGTAAGACACTGGAACAGGTTGCCCAGGTAGACTGCCCATCCCTGCAAGTGTTCAAGGCCAAGCTGGATAGAGAACAATGAGCAACCTCTGGTCTAGTGGGAGATGTCCCTACATGTGGGTTGGGACTAGATAATCTTTAAGGTCCCTTCCAACGTCTTAACATTCTGTGAGTCTATGTTTGATTGAGTGGATGCTGTCTGCTGAAACCCAAAGCCACAAAGCCTCAAGTACTCCAAATTTATTTCTGCCATGAGCTAGAACCTCAATTTCTTGGCAGATAATAAGGCCATTGCACAAAAAATACTGATTTGCTCTTTATTCTGTTGCTGAGCCTTTCATTTAAATACTTTATAATTGCCTGGAAATAGCTCACAGGATTCCAACTTTCAAGCTCTTTTAGAAGGTGAATATTAAATCCAGGATGTAATTAAGCCTTTTTTATTAGGAATATTTTCTTTTCATGGACCCAGCAAGGTTTCCAACAAGCCAAAATAATTTCAACTTTTTTCAGAAGGTAGCCAAGAAATTTGGCAGAAGATAAAAAACACAAAGAACCAGAAATATAATTTTTTTTCAATAATCAGCTGAACATAACTAAAGAAACTGGAAACTAGTAGTGAAGAAAGGAATTGAAAAATAAATTTTAAGAAAGAAAGAAAAATACTCAATATTTGATTTTGAGCAGTATGTACTGAATACGTCAGCAAACATCCTGGACACTGATGAAGACTTTCTACTGGACATTTGAAAACAATTCCCCAAAACTACAAAAATATTATCTTGTTAAGACTTTTCAACACCAAAAGTCAAAGCAACCATGGGTCATGAACATAAATATTTTCTGTATCTGTATCTTGCTGAAATATATATGTATTTTTTGGCACATGTTATTATCATTTTTCCAAAAGGAAAAGCCACCCACATATGTCACAAGGCAGAAACTTCCACTTTTCTCACTAGTACTGAAAATGTGTACATCCCTTGATGGGGCAGCTTCCATATAAAGGACTGACATAATAAAAGCATCTCTACTTTCACTCCTATACTGTTGCCTACCATTTGAATAACCAAGTTACTTTTCCTATATTTGGCTACTTCAGCAGCAGGCTCTTTGAGAGCTCACCTATCCACGAGCAGCAAGGCCTGGCCATTTATTTTCTCCCTAGCACTGGACCTGGCAAAGAGACGTGAACCCTCTTTGGCAAGGCAAGTGCTCCAAGCCTGCTTAGTTTATTCTGAAATGTCTTCCCGTGTCTAAAGCATTTATCATACAAAACGTTTAAATCAAGACCATCACATTTACAGGCTAAGCTTAGAAAGATCAGTTTTCAGGGCCCTTTTTATACAAAAGATTTTCCTGAGTCTACAGAGAAATAATGAAAAAAAAGCTTTTAATGATATTTATTGTACCTAGAAACTACCTTGGAGTTTGTTGTTTACCCCACCCATCCAACAGGGCCCAGGCAGCCACTTGCTCACTCCCTTCCTTCCCCATCAATGGGATTGAGGACAGAATCAGAAGGGTAAAAGCTGGAAAACTTATGGGCTGAGATAAAGACAGCTTAATAGGGAAAGCAGAACTCACACACGCAAAAGCAAAGAAAAACAGGGAATTAATTCACTACTTCCCATGGGCAGGCAGGTGCTCAGCCATCCCCATCAAGTGTGGTGGCTACTTGGGAAGAAAACACCATTCCACCAAACACCCCTCCCTTCCTCCTTCTGCCCCCCACTGTATACACTGAACATGATGTCACATGGCCTGAAATGTCACTTTGGTCAGTTGGGGTCACCTGTGCAGGCTGTGTCTCCTCCCATCCTCCCATGCACTCCCAACTTCCTCGCCTTTTTTGACATATGAAAAGCAGGAAAGGCCTTGGCTCTGTGTAAACCTGGCTCAGCAATGACAAAAACATCTCTGTATTATCAACCCTGTGTTCAGCACAAATCCAAAACACAGCCCCATGCCAGCCACTGTGAAGAAAATTAATTAGCCCACCTGAAACCAGCACAGAGTTAAGTAATTCCCCCTCCCCAACTGTAACCATCTGGGGAAAACTTTGAGTAGGATTCCACCTTCTGGATGGCATTATATCTGTGGGAACTTGAACACACAGCATCATTGATGATACTGAACTTGCTCAGTTTGCTGAGCTAAAAATTATATGTTTCCAAGAAGTCCACTAATCCAGATCTGACTTTCCCAGCAATAGTATTATTGTACTATCTACACACCTGTAGATAGAGCACAAGGAGAAAATTTTCAAAAGCACTGCAGGGAGAAACTTCCATCCCAAATACAGATAAATGAAGTAACAAAAAGTTACTATTAATGAAATCTGCTCATTCTGCAGTTAAGATAGTATAAAAGAAAATATTTGATCAGAGAAAGTGAAAATATCACTATTTTCCTTTCAATCATCCTTACAGCTTTTAACAAACCGCAAAAGACATTAAGTTACACAAGCACAGGAATTTCACATGCAACGAGGGATACAATTCATAAAAAGGACAGAACACATTTTCTGATACTCCACAAATATTCAGAGGTTTAACACACAAAATGGAATTTCTTCAGCAGCACTGATTAAACTCAAGATGAGGCAGGGATGTTCTTTACAAAGAAAAGGCACTGGCTCATTGTAAACACGTACTCCTCTCTCTTTAAATGAGAAAGCTCTCAAAATATTCCATGGAGGAAAACTTGTGTGGTAGTGTTCCATTGCTTATAAATACTTCATAACAGAGATATCAAAGGCCTTTGTCTTCCTTTTTACTGTATTTAATAAGAATGTTTTTTCTCCAATTTATTTAGTGAGAAACTTTTTAAATGTCCCTAGAAATGCTACAATGAAGCTATAGCAAGAACAGTATTCTCTCTTGTCTGCCTTCTGATACCTATAAAGAAGTTTCAAGGCAAAAGAAATGTCAGATGACAATATGAAACACACAAGTCATCTCTTGTTTTCAGTATTGTGCTATCACTTTCCCAGTAATCATTGGCTTATATTCAAATATAGGTACATTTAAAATAAAAAATGAACTCATGAACGTCCTTCTGCTGTACATCTCCCTCTTCTCTGACTTTCCAAATGCACCAGCAAGACTGAACAAAAAAAATTAGATATTTCTGATCACAACAACTGTACTTCAAGATTCCTGATTTTTTTTCAAGTTTGCAACTTGAATGCACATCTCCCTACTGTGGAAAGTGTTCACATCATTGTTTACTAATGAAACTGCAAAACTTGAAAATTTTAAAATAAATATTCCATACAAAGGTGAATTGTTTGCACCTCGGGCAAAATGAACTGAGCATCTTCATAGCTTCCAACACACAACTACCACCAATATCAACAAACACATTTTACACGCATTTTACTTGTACACACAAATCCAGTGATTACACTAGCTCATATTGTCCTGTATCTAACCAAACTTGTGCGTTTCTAAGTCACCTTCCTTCAGCTTTATAAAGCTGACTGCATCTTTAATATAGTGCTTTCAGGTTCTACAGGGCTGTCAATTGGTACCTGAAGAGGGAGAAAAAAAAAAACGCAACAGGTTTTCAACAGAATTATTCTCAAACTCAATATTCTTAGGTTAGACTCCAACAGTATATATAGTCCATTACCCCAATTAAGCAATTATACAAAACCCTGTTTTCCCTTCTTTTTGTAATAAAGAGACCAAACATAGGATTTAGTTTCTTAGTATAACTCTAAAGTACAAATTTACTGCATGTAAATATTTGTCACATGAAGATTAACTTCCCATTTTTTTCTCTGTTACATTTAACTACAGTAGAATCTTGATCAAGGTTCAGTATCAAAGAGATATTGAACATTATTAAAACAGGCAGGTCTCAATCATGCATGGCAACATCAGGGCAAGGACTGCAGCTTTCCTTACACCCTGGCTAATATGAATGAAGCTGTGTGTTGATCTAGGCCAATTAACAAGGTGATAATGAAAGCAGATGAGTCATGCACAGCCCCCAGAAATCCCCAACGCCAGCTGGGAAACCCACAGGATGCACATACAGCACATACAGCTGCACAGGTTTCAGGTTCAAGTTGGCTCAGATAGCACCAGCTCGGAAGTTTCTGAACCTCATACAGCCACTAACAGTGTGCAGTTGGTCACAGGTGATCAAAAGCTCCTGCACATGCAAGACACCTACACAAAAAGAAGCGTGGCAGAGGATCTTGCAATGTCTGACTCCAAAAAGCTGTCTCATATTTTGATCCAAACAATCAAAAACCCACAGCACTGAAAAAATTTTCCACAGAGAGTTTTATTTTTCCTACTAACTGTAGTAGTTTGGAAAAGCTGCTGAAACATGGAACCTTATGACCATCAGAAAATGCTATGCTCACTCTTCACTTAAATTGAGAGGGTCAGCAGAAGAACAAACCCAGCTCTTTATGCAGCACTGTACAGAAACTCCAGCATGGCTTCTGTTTATCAGACACTGACTTCATCTGAAGGTACTGCAAGTATTTTAAATAAAATACATAGTCTACAGGATAGCCTCATAACCCAATGAACAAAAAGGCTTCATAATTTACAGTGTTAGCCTGCTATTATGAAAAAGAAAGATTCAAGCAATAAAATAATATTATTAGCCACTTAAAATCCAAATATTTGAAAATTAAAAAAAAAAAAATTTAAAAATCTGAGAACAGTTTTTTCTTTTTTTTTTTATGGGAGTTAAGGAGAAAAACATGAGGGCAGCATCCCATGTGGCTCTGTTGTTCAAAACCAGCATGGAATCCATCATAAGATTTTGTCAATTACTCTTTTGCAGCTGATATTGTTATGTCAGTAGAAGTCAAGTAGGTCATACAATTATGGTAAAAGAGTCACCACTTACAGCTTTAATGTCCAAGTTCATAATCCCTGAATTCACATTGTGTCTTCGCAAATCTGATTTTATTAAGGCTGAAAAAGAAGGAAAAAGGAAAGCTGGTTCACACCTTTGCAGTGACATGCACTTCAAGGGAAATGTTTGCATGGTGCAAGCACGCTGAAGCTGCTTTCAAGACATTTTCAAAATACCTGTATTCGCTCTTTGCAATTTGAACTTGCTCCTCACAAAGCACACAAAGCAGGAAATGACAATAAAGTCTTTTAAACCACAAGAACTTAAAGAAAAGCCTGATAGTTTCAGCACTTTCAGCATATTTGTGAGTCAACATGTGTAAATGCTGGCACAGTTCCAGAGTGTAGCAGCAATTTCCTGCATTTGGAAAAGTGCAAACTGCCTCCATTTGTGCATGTTTCCATTTCTCACCGCACCCTGGAGATGGACAACTGTCTCAAATTCCAGACATGTCTCAAGAAATGGGAGTCAGATGGCTGTCCATATATTAGCAACATCATCCTAAAAGCATCTACGTTTTTACATTAAAGAGAAACCATTACTTGCAGTTGTAATTACCTGTTAAAATAATGCCCACAAAAATCCAAGCACAAAGGAAGATGTTTCCTGCACGAGGACTGTAGTCTGTTGTGAGCTTTCCTTGAACAAGTGTAAAGACAATTCCAAATATCTATAAGCAAACAAGTAACTTCATCAGGATCACAGAGAGAAGAGTCATCATTTTACCTTTAAAAGTTCCAGGTCATATCTTACAGTAATCAAAATTTAAACAAACACAGGACTATGGCAACAAAACAGAGACTTAGCTAAGTCTAAGAAAGCATTTCTAGACTCGAGCATAGTGGCCTTCTTGAACATTACTTCACTTGAAGAAATAAAATGCTGTAACCTGTGCTGATGCATTAAGGAGACCTGAGGAAGTGCCTTCAGACTCTGGATATGTAATTTCCACAGCAAATTCAAACCCAAGTGGAAGATAGCCAGTCATGAAGAACCTGTTGAAGAGGAGAGTAAGAGGATGACAGGTGTGGCCTTCATCTGTTACTACAGCTAAGAAAACCTAACATACACAGATGGTATTATGAATTAGGTGGTACTCTGAACTGTTGTGTGTTCATCATTCAACATAATTCAATAATTCCAAATAATAGTGACTGCTTCATTCCACCAATATGATCCAAGAATTTTAGCCACACATCTTTCTCTTTAGGCCAAAGCTGTTAAAACATGTTTGTCCTATTTCCCATAACCACCAAACATATGAAACAACCTTTTCTAACAAGTCCACGCCATGCTGGAAGACAATTACTTTCAAGTGAAAGGCATACACAAACATCATCATTGATCAGCCCAAATATCCACACTGGGGGATAAAAAGAGACCATGGATAAGGAGTGAAGCTGTACACTGGAACATCTGCTGGAAGCTGCTCTGGAAGAACCTGAGGGGACTGATGAATGACAAGGAAGAGAAGGAGCTAATGCAGCTGAGGTTGGTTGATTGGTTTTTAAACTGAAACTCTCAAGACATCTCTGGTTTTATCTTGAATTCTGTGTCTGAATACAGCAGCATTCCCTGAGCACCTCTTGAGGCTTTTAGATCGGGTATCTATGAACACAGTGAACAAAGCAACCAGCATGTTGCTTGGGCTATTGAAGTATGGATTAATGAAATTGCAGAGAAGCCAGTCTTCCTAGATCTTCTCAGTTAATCATGCATACACTGGTCAAGAGGAAGCTTCAGCTTCACTGCAGACAGCTTTTTGAATTGAAACCAAACAAACTGACCACATAGGGACCTCTCTTAGGTCCATAAAAATGGTAAATGAAATTTACTGAAAAGAGAGTTACTTTAGA
Organism: Aegithalos caudatus; assembly: GCA_013389925.1. NCBI lineage: Eukaryota > Metazoa > Chordata > Aves > Passeriformes > Aegithalidae > Aegithalos > Aegithalos caudatus. Next base: position 36,255 of record WEIU01015891.1, read on the forward strand.
TCTACTCTGATATAACAGAAGGCTGAGATCATGGTGACAGAATACACAGTAGCATTATCTAGGCAAAACATTTAAATGTGTTTCAGAACAGAACTGCAGTAAGTCTTGTAGTGCTCTTTAATGGCTCACCCAAGCACTCCTCCAGTCACGAACACTACTATAAGGTATCCGAGGTCCAGGGTGAAGGTAAATACCAGCAACCCAATGAAAGAGAGAATGTAAACAATCAAAGTAGTTTGCCTGCAACCCAATAACAACAACAACAAATTAACATAAGGCCATAGCGCACTGTTGATGCATGGAAGGATAACATGAACATTACATAAGCCATTCTAAAGCTATAAAATTTGCTTCATGTAATTCTGCCTCAAACTTAGCATGCAGCGAGCACGTATCCCTTCCTGAACTCTTCATTGTCTTGGTCATCTGGCTGCTGATGCTCAAGGCTAAGGACACTTACTCAGACTCTCAAAGAATGGACAATCACAGCACATACTAGTACCTTAAGCTTATTTTAGTTCTCTGCTATGTTGTACCTCTTGGCCATTCTGCAGTGCTGCCCATTACACAATACAGCAACACAGAGCAGCTGAGTCCAACACTTTGCAATAAAAGTCAGCCTACCAAGAGGCAAGTCAAACAAATCTCATTACAGTGTTCTATTTATTTTGAATCTGGAAGAAGGGTTGTCTTCCAAATTCTTAAGGTACATATTTATAAGCCAAAACTCATGCAGAAACAAAGCCAATCTACAGCATTAACGTCCATGAGGCCTGTAGAGGCACATAATGTACTGAGTCACAGGGAAGAACTACTCCATCACAAACAGTGCTCCAGGGCAGTTCTCACTCCTGGGGGCACCACACCATGGACAATGGACCCAGGAGCTCCTACCCCAGAACAGAACTCTGCTCCATGGTCATCCTCTGAATTAAGCAAACATTACACTTACTAATAGGATCAGGAGTACCACAAAAAACTGAGAATCCATCAACTGGCCATTTTAGAAAACAATGCAGAGTAGGCTTTGAGACTTTATGCTCTCCTAGGAGAAGAAGCCCACTGGGCCACCTGGCCACTGCATGTAGGATCTACAGTCATTTCCATGTTAGCTTTACACTCCCAAAGAGACAGGAGTAGATGATGTATCCCTTCCATATTTGCATTCTGCTCTCTCATTTTAATTTCTTTTGACAAATAGCCAGTAAGAGTCTTAAGCTTTTGCTGTAGCCTCAGAAACTCATCTCCATCGAGGCCACCAGAAGATCAGGGACAAACTGCATTTCATCAGCAGCTCATTTCAGCCCTTAGGTTGGAATACTTTCCTAATGCAATTGCACCACTCTCCTACCCCTAGCCCCACACATGCCTACCCACACTTACTTGTATGTTTTAGTGTAATCCAGCCACAAACCACAAATAATCGAACCCACCATTCCTGCCACCACCAGTGTCAAGCCAATTCTCCCAGCGTTCACTTCTTCTCCCTTTCAACAAATATTTATATGGTGCTCATTAATAACTTGCTTCCACTCAGAGTCAAGTTCAGACCTCTTGCCAGTCATAAGTGCAAACAAACATTCCTATGACTCCCACAGCTGTATGGTACAAGAAACTGTACAGAGGTATAAAAGAAACCAAATGTCTGAGCACACATAGCACCTAAAAAATAAATATCACCTCTGCAAATGTACAGTGAAAAAGAGAAAGATAAGATGCAGGACACTTACCTCATAATGAGTTACTATCATCTGGTTTAATAATGTGGAGACAGAATAAAATGCCCCAGTCATAATACCTGCAGTACCAAGAAAAAAGCTTCAGTCATTTCAGGTACAGCCATGCAGATTTGTTACCCTTAAAAATTCATCTTCTGACACAAAACCTTCTATATACCAGGAAAAATATCTTCACTGGACCTGTAAGTGGTATTTTGCATCCTTACAGATTTGCCAACACTGGCACCTGAGTAAATAAAAGTTTGACATTCCCTCCCCCATAAAAAACCCCACACAATTAAATTTCTGTGTGCTTCTGGCCTGCATTTGAACCTTTCTGCCAGATTACAAGCAGATAGCTCCACTTACCATAACTGATTAGCAAAAGTATAAATGGGATATTTTTGAACAAATTAATAATGGACTGCTTGTAGGAGTAATCCTCAGGCGGTTTAGTTTGCAGGATTGCTTGAGAGTGACTGGGAGGGTATTTGGGCTTTTCTTCAAACACTGGGGAAAAAGAAGAAGGAACAATTTTTGATTCATCTCTACCAAACTAATGTGCTTNTCAGCTTGATGAATATCATGAGATATTATTTAGATATTAAAACTTGTAGTTTTAACAACTCCATGAAAAAGAAAATCTAGGTTTTCTCATGGAAGAACTAAGTCACATACACAAAGAATGCACAAAGAATGTGTTATTTGGTCACATCTGATTGCTACCAAAATATGGTCAAAGACAGATTCCATCTTCAATATGTCAAGACCTTTGCATATAAATTATAAGATGAACAGAGTGAATTCACTTAATATCATAAGTCCTTGCAGCAAAGAAACTAAGAGAACTAAATATTCTGAAAGAAATCACCCCATGTGAAGCATGACTTAGAGTGAAATGGTTGTTGCATAACTCTGGCACAACAGGTAAGTGAACACAAACTGGAAAAATTGTAACCTCAACTACATTGAGCAGTCGGCTGCTTTAAGTGACACACTGTAAACACTCACTATGGCCAGCATGTAAATTCCAGTAATTTAAACACTTACCAACTCCTGTTAAGAAGAACAAAAGTGTGGACACTATTGCTGTTCCGTAGAACATGATGCCGATGTTATGTGCCATAAGATCAATATCATTCGGTGTATTTGGGACCAAAACAGGTGGCAACAAAAAGCCAATTGCAGTACCAAGCTGTAAAGCAAGAAAAGAAAACCAAAAATCATTTCTCTCTGAACATAAAAATTAACAGAAGTGAAAAGTCTTACCAGGTAGAATTCAGAATTGTTATCATAATAAGCATTAATAAAACTTTAGTATCACACTTCTGAGCCACTGGCTCTCAATGTTGTTTTACAACCAGGTCTTCCATAACTCAGGTTTTAACCTTTTTATTTCTCAACTGAACTATGATACCACACTTTAGTGTATATATTTACACTACACATAGTACTTATAGAAGAATCTTTGTACTTATACAAGTATCTTTCACAGGACAGCAAAAGTACCATACATGAACATAAATTTGTATCAGTCATCCTGCAACTGAAGGGCCAGAGATAACACAAGATTCCAACTATTCTTGTAGGAATGCTCTTTATTCGATGTCATGTTTCTGCCACTACAGTAGCAAAGCCTGACTGCAAGATCTACTGCAGAACAGACAGAGCAGAGAAAAGCAAGAGGAAAGGAACATCCTTATTAAGACCAAACCCAACTATTATTGCTAAGGAAATAGATAAAAATCACAAAATTAAGTAGTAGTGGGTTTGTATGTGGGGTCAATTCCAACATAACAACTGATTTGGGATTAAAGAGACATAAAACAGGGACTGAAATTTTGGGTATATATATATAAAGCATTTTAAAAGATGAAGGAACAAGTCCTGGACTATTCTCCAATTTCTCTCTTCTGCTTCCCCAAAACTAAATGGCATTTTAAAGTGTTGGAACGCTTATTTTAGGTAAAATCAAATTTTAAAAGACCACCGAAGACTGTTAGAGTAGCAAGTCCAACATGCACATTAGAGGTGTGCCACTGTGCTTACAAAGCACCCTTTGTGCATAACCTGATGAGGATTTTGCTTGACACAGTATCCAGTGGTCACAGGAAGAATTTGTCTCCTTTTGTCCTTACGCTTCAGTATATGAACCCTACAAACATGAACTGAGCACACAGTTACTTTTTTTCTTCGGGTATATTTTTTTCCTCCCCCAATAGGAGCCAATAGAGTATCCACAATGTTGCAACGAAGTCGAGTTTCCATTATCCATCGTTTACATCTAGAGACATTAAGTCCAGAAGGAAGAGTTCCAGTGAATTTGGTGAGCTTTATTTAAGATGGTAAATACTTGTGGAGATCTGGCACTCTTAACAACCCTTGACAGTTACATTGCTGCATTCCCAGTGATTTGTGCTCCAGTTGCAAACAATCAGCATCTCAAAGAGATGAGATCTAATTTTTGATAACTCCTCTGTTCCTCCCCTGCCTTCGGTCCAGGCCTGGCCATGTTTGCTGTAGCTCTGAAGTTACACAGTCTCTGATAAGCAATCAGGTGACCAACAGCTGAGTGGGTTATAGCAACCTGTTCTGTTACATAGTTCACCTTGTGCAATTATCCAGTACAGCAAGACCCAACGGGAATGCATATGCAGGAGGGAACTGTGATGGGATACACAGACAACATTACTTCTAACTACCAAGTGCCTAACTCCTCATCTCGCTGCTCTTTCAATCTAGCTTTTGAGAGTTTTTAGGGTTTTTTTTTTTTTAAGGAAGCAAAAC
>WEIU01015891.1:42299-54780 GCA_013389925.1 Aegithalos caudatus
GGCGGAGCGGGAGGCGGCCCCGAGGGCGGGTGAGTCCGGCCCCGAGGGCGGGTGAGTCCGGCCCCGCGGTGCAGCCCTGGAGTGGCCGCCGTGGCTTCGGTAAGCTCGGACTGCAGCCCGGGCTGCTGGGAAGTGTTGGGATTGTGTGCATGTGGATATACACAGAGATAGAGATGGTTGTTTTGTTCACACCTCTGCTCCCGTTTTGTTTGTCCATCTTTCTCGGGGTTCCTTATCTGCACAGTCACTGCACTCCTGCTCCTGTCCTGCTCTGCTTCAGTCCCACATCCCAACATCTGAGAGTGATACATGTGCATACACGCAGACATAGAAACTCACACTTCTTTAAGTCTTTTAAACTGACCTTACTAGGGCTGTGTGACTTTTGATGGCTGCATGAGAACGACAGGACGATGTTAATGATGTAAATAAATCCCCACAACATCTCCAAGGAAGGAGCAGCGTCACCTCCTTCCTGTAACCATTTTGGCAGCTGATGTGTCCGGCCCAGGCAAGGCTGGGTGGTCACAGACTGATGCTTTGTGGCTCATCCCTCACCCCTCTTCCTGGGCACAGGGCAGGGCGCCTCGCCTGCTGCCCCATCTGTGCCAGGGACACATAGGACACACAACTTTCATCGCATTCTGGGAAAACCCAAGGCCTTCCTATGCCATAAGACGATTTGTCTCTTTGCAGTGGTGATGCAGAGAAATGTACTGAAGTGACAACAGACGGATGGGCAGTGACAGAGGCCAAATTTGCAGCACAGGGTGTCCAGTACACTGCATTATCAGGGCATGTGCATCCACCCCAGTCCTTCATTGCCTCCAGAGCCGCAGGCAAAACATTCCTTGTTTCCACTCAACCTCTGAAATTTGATTTGACACATACCCCAGAAAAGTGGCTGTCTGGCTCATGTGCAGAGGCAGGCAGATATCCCTTCAGTAAGTAATCTTCCCCCAAACCCTGCCCGGTTCGTGTCTGCACAGGAGCAGTGTCTGGCGGCCCCTGTCACAGTCTGTAATTTTGCTGCTGCAAATTACTGCAAATAGGCAGTGTCCCCTAATAAAGAGACAGATTGTTCTCCAAAGTGTAATAAGAAAATACAGAAAAATTTAAGTTTGCTAACGATGTTAATAGTATTTTACTGGTTTCTGTGGGAAATTGTTTGGAACATGTTCAGCAAATAACACATTGTGCATTGTTCATGGGTATATCCGAGCCTAATCAGATCTGTCTGGGCTGTGGATATACTTAGCCACCAGTCTTAAGTACCCTCACTAATTAGGAGTTGGTATTTTACTCAAGACCAGTTGACCTATGTAAGCCACAGTTCCTGGTCTTATTTACAGTATGGATAATAATATGGACATGTGCTTCAAACTATTAATTTGGCTATGTTTGCTTTCCCTGAGCACTTAGCTGAGTTACAGTAGTGATGATTGCAAGCACCATGGAATTTTAGAGACCACTGCAAGTAGTCCTGAATTTGCAGGTAAAGAGGTGTGTGCAAGAAATCTGCTCTTTCAAAATAAAGTTACCTATGTCAGATTCAGGCCTTTCTTGCCTCTCTCATTCATGCCTAATTTATTTTTAGTTTTCCTCTGTAAAATCAGATGCTTGGTTAATTTCTCCCAGTTCCTCTGCCTGACTTGCTCTAAGTACTGTAGCAATGGAGCTTTTTTTTAAAAAAAAAGGACCTCAAGAGAAAGTAGTATAGTGGGAACTGGAACAAACATTATCAAAGCAACTGAACAGCTGGCTTTCACTTTAGGAATATCCTAAACATTCAACATTGTATGCTGAAAACACAGCTGAGACTCTGTCTGTGCCACTACTTGCAGCAGTGGCCCTTCATGATGTCTGGCACAGGCTGTGGGTTACAGTAGTGATGTTACAGTAGTGTGGGTTACAGTAGTGCCCTTGGGGTCAGGGAAAGGGCTGTGACACTTCGGTTGGGTAGAATAGATGTAGCATTAGTATCCTAAATTATCGTTCTTTTGGAAGAAGGTACAAACACTGATCTACAGCTGACTTCATTTAACATTTTTTCCCCTCGAATTTTGGATGATCTCAAAAATCCATCCAAAGATAACATTTACTCTTTAAAACCGGAAGAAAATAGGCTTTGTTTTCCCATTCTTCCTTTCCCTACTGTTGCACCCTTACCTAACTACAGCAGGAGGAGCAAATTCATCCTGTGCTAAGAATGGCTGGCACATCTTGTGCTTCACTGTGGCCGTACCCACAGAGCATCATCTGTCTTCCCTATCCACCCAATGGCTCGGCACACTCAGAGTCATGTGCTTCCTGCAACTAGTAACTAGACACCAGGGAACTGTGGAGAAAAGGAGGGCAGTGTTAAGAGGATGTGGATGCAGGCTAACTCCCAGAAGGAGACTTTTTCCAGAAAGAAGCAAATTTGTTTACAACAGATCAACACAGAGGCACATCCATCTTTGCTACACTGCACTGGTCCCAGTGAAATCAAACCAGTTTGATTTTGATGAGGTACAACCAATGCATTTTCATCCTGGGGATGTTTATCTCCAGAAGTACCATCCTAACAAAGAAAGGAGAACACAAACCAAATTGACAACATGAAGGCAAAGCTTTCATATTTATCTCCTGCTGTATTTCATAGGCTTCACGAGCATTACTTCTGATTTACAACATCTGTTCTAAAAGCAGGGCCAAGGACAAAGTTTTCCAGCAAGAGAAAATTACCCCATGAGAAACATCCATTGAAGCAGTTCACTTAAAATATGAGTCCTTGGATTTCTACATTTCATGGACAATTTATAAGCTAAAACCAGAACACTGATGACAAGGCTTACAGCAGAGTTTAGCTTAAAAATGCTGCTATGTGTTTTAAATTTACCCTTTAACTGAAAATTTAGGCTCTCCTGAATACTCCTATTGGTGATAGAGCCAGAAGTCCCTCATGTATACCCAAGAATTGACGAAGTTATTTTCCTGAATGCTGTGGAAAGGCCAAAATACCTCATGTATCAGTCAGTCACTGGGAAATAAGTGATACTCATTTACTCCACAAAAAATTATTTTCTTGTATCCAAATTCCAGAAGTCAGGGAAGGACCTAACACTTAAATGTTCAGGCTGGAGAAGGTTAGAAAGCAATTAGAAATGCTGAATCCTTACTTGCAGTAGTGTTGTTCTTCCTTCTGTAGCATATGTGCTATTGAAAGAAAAATGTATCTTCACAATTATTTTGAAAATAAAAATCCATCTTGCAGGTACTGCATTTTGTACAAAAAAAAAAAAAAAAAAAAAAAAAAAAAAAAAGACAAAAAAGGTCTTTTTTTTTTTTTTTTTTTTTTTTTTNTTTTTTTTTTTTTTTTTTTTTTTTTTTTTTTCTAATCCAGGGCATTTACAGACATAATACAGGAAACTCAACTGTAGAGTGTTGCTTTCAGGGTGTTACTAGCTTTTGGACACCCCTAGCTGGGTTATCTCAGTCATATCAATTCCTAGTTATGTCCTCCTTCCAAACCTCGAAATGGTATCTAAGCCCCCCCATAAAAATCCCACAGGTCAATCCATCTTTGGAAAACATGAGGCCAATACTAGGAGTCTGAAATGGAGATTGTAGACTCTTGCCAAAAATCCAGCAATTCTAAAACAACCCTAGAAATTTTGTGTACATCAGACACACAGTTGAGACTTCTAGATCTTCTAGTTTTAATGTTTCAGACCATGTATCTCAGTCTGCAAGGGAAAAAATTAAACTTTATTTTATAATGCATTTATCTCTTGGTTATGATTTTCAATGCAAAAGCTGACCTCTCCATGCAGAGAAAACTTACATGACAGGAGTGCACCAGGTCCTTGTCTCCTAGATGAGTTGTTTAAAAAAGAAAAGCAGAGCAGCTCAAGAAAGGGATTTCAGAACAAAAGATCTGAAGTTCCAACTGAGCTAGAAATTAAGGATATTAAACAAACCTCAATAGCTGGACTTGAAATAAAGTAGTTGGAAAGTCACATGCCTAAATATCTTGGTGGAAAGCTCAGAGAGAATGCAAGGGAAAATGTAAACATCCTCTTCCTCCTATGCAGTCCTCATTCCAGCTACATTTGCCCAGTCTCCCCACAAGATAAAGCCAGAGCCCTCAACTGAAGAAAAAGCATTTGCAACTCAAGGCACTTGTCTGAAATTTGTTTGTAGCCCCAGGAGTTTGCCTGGCCACCACAATTTGGGAATATGACTTCCCACAGTAGGCATGTTTGCCAATGACCTGGGTTCAATGTTTTGATGTACTGACAATAATATGTAAGTGCACCCTTAAGTATCAGAGAAAAGTTCTGAATTTTAAAATATGGGTAATTAACTTCTGTACTGTAAACAATAGAAATTTGTGTTCCTAGCTGTCTCAATCCATACAAAAAATGCAGAAATGTACATCTGGTGCTTCTGCTTGGCTGCCATCTGCTTTTCTTTCTGTAGCTAGCTATCAAATTCATATATGTAATGGAATTTTACACCTGAGTTTCCTACCAAACAAGCAGGGGAAAAATTACAGACACAAAATAATTTTTAATGCAAAAAAATAATCGTGTCAACAAATATATTTGGAAAAATTTATTGGGTTCTTATTCTCCAAGATTAACAGGCTCTTCATATATTACAAAAAATGTAACTTCCATCTTAACCCTTTATACACAGTAAGAAAAGTGTATATGCCCACAAAAAATTAATAAAATGAATTATGTGTAGAAGGGTTGTCTTAGATGAACATTCTCATTTTTGATCAGCACTCACTCACTGCAAGGTTATTAAATTCAGAGAAAGGCTTGGAGGCATTTTCAGTGTTACATCACACATCCACCAATACACCAGCACAGCAATCTGCTGTCAGGCAATCCTGATGTCTTGGGTTCATTTCCTTACTAAAAGATAACCAAAAAAGCTCTTTTGTGAGAAAGATTAAATGACATCAACCTGGACCATCAGAGGGCTGTGGAACAGGAGAGACTGGAGAAGCTGTGCAGATGCAGCCAGATGCACCTGTGTGCATTCCCCCACAGCCCAAGGAACTGCTGGGCTGCATTTCATCCCATCCCAGATAGCTAGAGATACTCTCCCAGATATCTCCCAGATACCTGGGAGATATGGCAGGATTCCACTAACACACTCCACTTAGAAACTCAGCTTATAATAATTCAATAATGTGAGAGGAATTGCTCCCTAAGAGTTTTCTCTGTTGGCTGTAGGAGGACCACAAGTGACTAAGTCAGAGGTGGCCTTGTGTGGATGCAGAATGTCCACTGAGAGCTCCTGCTCCCTGCCCATCTACATAGGAATGGTGAGCAATCAGCTGGTGAAACTACCTTTCAGAGCAACAAGAATAAAATCTTCACTTCTAGGACGTCTCAGAGTTTCAACAAAAAGCACTATGCTCTTGAAAAAACACCACAGTGTAACTCTCTTTCACTGCCTGAATCATACACTTTACCTGCCTGGTCTGTGCACAGAGATCCTTGGAAAATTAAATGGAAGGGACGTGATTTTGGAGCTACTAAGAGCCTGATATGAAGATGTGTTTTAGAGACAGATTGCTCGCCCAAACTTGAGAAACATTACTTCTTCTACTATTGAGGAAACCAAACACTTAGTAACAGCCTGAAGTTCCCAATTTCTCTCTGAAGAGGTTATCAGCAGGAAGAGAGCCCTTTAAGGTCGACATGCATTCGATGGGGAAGATGCTGGCTGACCTCAACTTAACTAAAAATCAGCAGGGTTGTTTTTTTTTTGTTTGTTTAGACTGAGTAACAGTAAACGATTCCTTCCCAAGACGCTGGAACGTTAATCATTTCAACAGGAAGTCAGACAAACACCAGGGACTCTCCTTGTTGGAGCTCCTGTGTTGGGAAAGTACTCCAAGTGTTCTCCTGAGACCATTCTGAACAGTAGTCTTTTGCATCACAGCTACCAGATAAAAACTACGTCAGATTATCTGCACACCCAGAACCTTTCACAGAAAATTCTGTCTCTTTTATTGTCGGGGGGGACAAACTTAGTGCCCATATAAACCACTGGACAGTGGGCAGCTCCTGTGCCAGGACAACCCCAGAGCATGTACAGCTTTTTGTGTATGAGTGACAACATCTATTTCATCCATATGTTTAGAGAGCAGGGGAGAGCCTGGCCTGCTGCTCCCACCTCCAGCCTGCACACTGACCAGCTCAGCACCATGCCCGGTCCTGGTGGCACCACAGGGAAGGGAGGGCACTTGGCACCTCCAGCAGTCACCCAGCACATGGCATCCCTGATTTGGTGTAATACATCTAGATTTGGTGTCTACAAATACATTCATCAGTGTGTTTCACTGGAGCAGCAGTCATATGGTATCAGCCCAACAGCTGTAGTGTCGACCTGGAAATCATTCCTCTATCTCGTGAGTACCCCGTGGCTCTTAAATATAGGATAACAAAATTTATTTTGGAAAATACCTTTAAGATCATCAAGTCCAACTGTTAACCCAGCACTGCCAAGTCCATTACTAAACCATGTCCCTCAGTGCCTCATCTACATGTCTTTTAAGTACCTCCAGCAATGGTGACTCCAGCACTTCTCTGAGCTGCCTGTTCCAACACTCAAAACCCCTTTCAGTGAAGAAGTTTTTCTTAATATCCAATCTAAACCTCCCCTGGTGCAACTTCAGGCCATTTACTCTTATCTGCACCAGTGCAGCTGGGAAAAGGAGCATGAGAAGAAGTCTCACTACAGCAATCCACACAGCATCATGCAAAATATGTCCCAGCTCTGACAGAATGGCATTCAGACTGTTTAAGCCTTTGGAGATAATCCTACATTTCCAATTAACTGCAAACACAGGGTGAACAGAGTATTTGTGTCCCTTACGACCTCAGACAGTACCAATGGTTCATAGCTTTTAGAAACCTTAGGAGTGGAATGAAGTGGAAATAGCTTGGGTCCTGGGAATAACTGTGCTTTGAGTGCTCTCTCCTCTCTGCTGGCTGTACAAGAACCTAGGGAACTATACACAGGACAAAGGTGATGTTGGACGCCAGAAGGCAGACTCACAGAGCTGCTGAAAGATGCAGGGCAGTTTCACACGCTGGTGAAAGACCATCACAGCCATGAGCTGGCTAGCAGCTTCAGAGTACTGTGCTCAGAAACATCCCTGCATCCCTCCTCCCAGCCTAAGTGAAGTGATGGGGGGAGCTCAGTGTGCCTCCCATTGCCTAGGCAAATTTGGCACTTGGTGACTCTCCTGTCAGCTTTTATACTGCCAGGATAAATGTCAGTGCTGGAAGCAAAAGGCCTTGTTCCCCTTCCTCAGACCAGAGGGAGGTGATAGAGCAGCCAGAGCCTGGGGCAAGAGCAGAGCTGGGTGGTCCTGGGATGCACAGTGGTGAAGGTGGAGCTCCCACTGCTCCCTGGCAAGGGGTTGGCTTGGGAGAATTTGCATTTTTTGAGAAACTGAAGATACCTAGATGTTTGGGAAATTTCCTTTGGTTTACAAACACCAAACTGTTTCACAGAAAATGTCATATTGAACTTCCCCTTAAGAAGAGTGCAAATGATTGTTTTTATCTGGAGGATACTGAAAAATAAATGTGCCTCTAGTTTCAAAATGGGCAGTTTTGTTTCAAAACAACAGCCTATAGGAGGCTTCGCTTAAAACTGCTAGGTGACTTCTCTTTCTCATTTTTTTTTTCCAAAATCAAAAAAAATTCCACTGTCTCATTATCACTCCAAAGGGAAACATGGGCACTGACATGTTTCGTGAGCCAATTCCTCATCCCTGCTAGTATTACTTTTCCTTCTACATTGATTCAGACACTGGAAAATGATAGTTGGAAGACAGGGCAAAAGGCCAAGGCTCATGCAATCCAATTATAACCCTGCTGAAATGACTTCCAGGAGCTCTGCAAGGACTAACCTGATCAAGCCTTGGTTGACAAGAGGAAAAGAAAAATAATAACCAGCATGTACCTTTTCTAGGATGACAGACACCAGCAAAGTTATGGAGTAGTATGTTCTGAACATTCACAGTATATATGAAAGCCAGGGAGCTGGAATCAGGCTGCAGAACTGAGCAACCCAAACCCTGTGTATCAAATTTTCTTTGGAGGGGAGCACTCCAAGATTTTAAGCAGTACTACAGCCACTGAAAAATGCAGCTTGGATTTGTTAACCCTGCCTTCCATATGGTGAAATGGCTGCTGAGATTCCCTCAGCCCACTGGTAGGTAGGCAAGGACCAGCAAATTAACTCACCAAAGGACTGGTAATGGCCACATTTTTCAGTTATCACCTTCCTAGTCCACAATGGGACTTGCAAATACAGGAAAAGTCTTTGCTGCAGTTGCTCAGCTGCCTCTCTTCCAGTCCATGGCACTTTTTTCTGTCTATTTTCTTCTGTCATGTTTTATTTTAAGATATTGCTTTTTAATGAGTGGAATGGATATATTCTTCCCCATTAGCTGAGTCAAATCTGGCATATACATATCTGCTTAAAATAGTCCACAGGAAGAAAAAATACCTCATGAAATCATACTTTCTTCCATAATTCAAAAAAATCCCGCTGTACTGGGGAATGCTGTGGGAGTGGCTGTATTGCTCCACTACCTTCACCACTCCTCCCCCAAATTTACAGTGCTTTCCTTGGTCTTTGTTTCACTAATTTTCAGGTGTACTTTGGGATTCCTTATGTTACTAGGTCTGTACTAACTAGCACCCCATAGCCTCTGAGATGAAGAACCATTAAAAAAGTCTTCTTTGGGAGAATCTTTAGGAAAAGGCTAGGAAGTCTCCCCCATCTTCATCAGAGGCTCAGCTGGAAAGGAAGAGTTTTCAGTTCGCTTTTGACAAAGACACCATGCTTCTAGATGTAAGTGCTCACAAGTATGATTATCTTTTCATCTTAAACCACTGAACACTTAGATAAACTTCAAAACAATCACTAAAGGAGGATGGGGGATGCCTGTGGAGCTGTGATGCAGGAAACAGGTGTTGAGCCTAGTTAAAGTCCCACATACAAAGGAGACACTCTGTGACAAAGTTTCTGACTCCTACAGGCGAGTCCAGTTGTTTTGCTGTGCCAACTGCTGCACAAAGGGCTCTCTGCTGCTCCTCACATTGATGAGGCATGGACAAAACCCAGGGAATGAAGTCCATCTCAATCCACACAAAAAGTAATCTAAAACTTCATGAAATGTGATGAACTTCAAAATGGGGGGATCTAATGCCTTTGCTAGCTTCATTTTCTCAGGAGACTGGCAGAAGCTTTCATCAAAGAAGAAACAGAGCATAAGACAGCATCCTTCAAAAGACAACAAACCTTGAAATACAGTAACATATGAATAATAAAAATCAAGAATATGTGATAACAGCTGCAAAAACGCTCCTGGCACAGATTAAAGTAGCTTCAGTACCTTACCTACAACGTCTTCATTGCAGGAAGCCAGCATTTCAGACATCAGTATGGTCTCCTTGTGGGATTTTGCAATTTTCATTTTACTCCTGCTTGGATGTTTTGCCAAGAAAATGAAATTTTGGGCTTGAATCTCAACTCATTTCTTATCTATCCATGCAGTAATGTAAGCAGTCAGAGGTTACAATGAGTTAGCTTCAGATAGTTTCCATGTAGCCAAATCAAGCACCCTCTGGTTCTGCAGAAATCAGAGCAGATTACCTCACCAATGACCACCAGGTTTACCTTTGTGTTTCTTGAAGAGCAGATTCCATGGCCTGTAACAAACCAGCTGAGCCATGACAAACAAAGCTGCAATATGAAACTATATTATTGTACAACTTGAAAAGCAGACCATGAAAGTGACTGTCCAGGACAGAGGCTACCAGTCTCCTGTGTTGCTGACAGCTTCTAAATAACCTAATTACTCAGCCCTTTGAGAACCAAATTAATAGATTCAAAGGGGGTTGGAGGGATGTTAGTCCAGGTAACTCTGCTAGTGAGCAAAGAAAGGCCCCATTCTTCATCATTTGGCTGAACTGAGCCTCATATTTTAAGTGCTGAGAAACCTCTGAGAAACCATTTAATAGATCTCTGGCAGCCTGGTGGTGTCCTTTCCAGAGAAAAGGCAGTTGTCAATGCCAGGGAACAGGTCTTGTTGAACCACCCCTCCAGACCAGTCCCACAAATCAGTATGTTTTCAGCCAAGCCCTTCATCACTTTGGTCTATTGTGATGGTTTGGGCTAGGGCTGAGTTAATTTTCCTCAAAGTGGCTGGTATAGGGCCGTGTTTTGGATGTGCTTTCTGCACAGAACTGTAAATAAATCAAATACCTCGACTCTGTGTGTGGATTGACCTCTTGCACACCGGGTGAAAGAAAGTGAAAGAAACACCTTGAACAACAACAGCAGCCTACGTGTGCTGGTCAAGAAACACCACCTTTGGATAAATGTCACACACATTGATTGGCAGTGGATGTGCTGCACTCACCAGGAGCACAGCAGGGATTATTTTGGACAGTGCTGACATCTGCTTGTGCACATTATACACCACATTAGCCCACTGCACATGCACTCACTATTGCTTTGACTCAGCACAGAGGTCCTGTGTGGTACAGAGCTGTTTCCCCCCTGACTTTTCCAGGTGGGAATAAGAGAAAATTATCCCTAGAGAAACAGGAAGTTATCTGGTGATGTGATTGGAACTCCCCACATAGTGCTCCATTTAACTTATTCCCACAGCACTCTATTTGTTTGCTTCCTCACCCTTTGTTGTGTGTCCAGAAATGATCTGAGCACAAAAATTTTCTCTATATATGTTTATAACAATAAAGCCAGTGCCAATTAGCACTTCAAAGCTGCCCACTCCAGGCAGTGCACTTCACAAAGACAGACCTTCCTGCTAGATAACCCCAGGTCAGTTCACTGGTTCCCCAGTGCTCATAGGCTGAGCACACTTAAGAGGCTCCAAGCAACAGGTCTAATTCCACCCAGGAGTTGTAGCATCCAATGTACACACATTTCTATGGAATTCATTTAACATTGTCATGCTGACCCTTAGTCCACATCAACAACTCAGAGGTTTTGACAATGGTCAACAAAATTTGACAAAGAGACAAAGGTCTTGGAAGTACAAAGTCCCTGGAAGGTTTGTTGGAGTTTGTGGGCAGGTAGATAACACTCTCTCCATTCCTTCTTAAGGCCACCAGAGGAGTCACACACCTGGCTGCTGAGTCTGATGCCAGCAGCTATCCAAACATGATCTACCTAGACTAATCTTGACTAAATGACAACCCAACAGGCTCGGGGAGGCACCATTGAAGAGACATGGAGAATTACAGAGAGGTCACAGGGACACAGAAGAAAGCCAAGGTGCCGTGACAGGCAGAGCCTAGAAGGTACATGGAGGAGCTGGTGGTAGCATGACAGAGATCAGGGAGACACACCGGGAGCTGGAAATGCAGCACTGGGATTGCTGGGTTTGTAATGGGAACATCAAAGCACACGGGTAGGAGATTGGGATTGCTATAGTGAGGATGTCATAAATCCTTGGGGCAAAAAAAGCATTACTGGCTATGCTGCTTGTGAAACAACATCTATCAATGTTGCATTGTGTACTTTTGGGTGTGATTGGGCACCAACAAGGAATCCAGCACCTGTTTGTACTCTTGGGTGACAAAGCGCACAGCCCTGGCACAGCCAAAACAGCAGATGCAAAGTCCACACGGGAACACTAAAGTTAAACCCAGTGTCCACTCTGTCACAGAAACACAAAATACATGTGGGCAACCTCACCTGGACTGTGGTGCTGCGCTTCCCACCTGCTCTTCTCTGAATGGGATGAACCCCACCACACACAGCGATGGAGTCAGGATACCTTTGGGGGACTGAAGAGGCAGGGACACATCAGCTTCTATGCCCTGGCAGCCAGGGTGGCCCAGGTGCAGTAAGTGCAGGTAGCCACGAGGACCTCGCAGCAGATGGAGAGGACAGTGGCCACGAGGAGGGCTCTGCTGCTCCTCAGCATGACCAGCTTGGTTGAGAGGGACTGGGCAGGGTGGGGAGAACAAACAGCTCTCCCTACACTGCAGGCAGGCTTTAACAGCCAGCCCAGGCACAGTCTGTGTGCTCACCTGTCTGCCTGGTGATATCTGAGGCAACAGGGGCTCAGTCACACTGCCCATACTGTCATTTTTCCATCGCTCACCCACTGCACTCGCAAAACAGGGGTTTGTGGCCCTGCTTCCCCATGTTGCTGCTGCTTCGTGGTCATTCAGGCAGCTGTACTCACCCTTGTACCAGGCAGCTGAAGGTTTGCTTTTCCTCAACACAGCTGGTGCTCTGCCATGGCAGGCTTGGGTCATCTGGATCACTGCCCACACACCACACACAGCTGGTGCTCTGCCATGGCAGGCTTGGGTCATCTGGATCACTGCCCACACACCACACAGCTGCCTCACCTGCCCCTGGAGGCAGGGTACAAGGCATATTACCCTGTGGAACACCTCACTCCACGTGACTC
>WEIU01015894.1:2913-14427 GCA_013389925.1 Aegithalos caudatus
GGGAGCTGCTGGCATGTGCAACAATTAGCAGTGATTTTGACAATGCAAACAAAACAACCACCTCATCTGTTTGGACTCAATTTATGGATCTGAATTCACAAGTAAAGGGCAGAACACTGGTTCTGAAACTATTCATTTTGCTGTAAACTCATTTCTCCTTCATGCTTGAAGCGATGGAAATTATTTCTATGAACAATAACCAGAGAAGCTTCAGACTTTCAGTACGGGTTGTAAATACCATGGTAGACAAGCAAGGCACTCACTCTATTAATAGTGTCAGATACTTAGAACAAAGAATTATATGCAGAAGCCAGCTGTTCACCTAATAATTTCCCAGCTCTTAAGCACTAGACTTAAGCATGCTGGTGTTCTACAAGTAATGTGCCAGAAGGAATACAACTGAAGGTGTGCTGACTTTTGATAGCTGTATTGATATACAAGTTAAACAACTGCACATTCAAGACACATCTAATTAAGAGGAATACAGGTGAGAAGGATGCTTATAATAATATGGCACAACCAGCAGTACAGTGCCAGCATCCAACTGCTAAGTGCAGCAAAGGGAGAACATATGGAGGAAGAGACACTGCAGGGAAGGAAAACAACTCAATGCTAATGGGAGAAGAAAAGAGGAAAAGCAGTAAAAAAGTAAAAAATCCAGGAAGCAGAGTTCAATTTTAAACAAAGTGAGAGGAACTGACCAGAGTATATATTTAACCAACTTTAGTATCTTTAACAGAAATCACATTCTTTCCCTCCTTCAGTTCACCTCTTTGACTATTGCTAAATGAATGCTAATACTTTCACTAAATGAGCTGTTTTCTTACACTAAAAAGAGAGCTTCCCAGTTCTTTCTTCTTCATATTATTTCAGTGCTTTTATAGTGTTCACAGTAGAAAGTTTTCTTTGCAACTTATTACCTAGTCAAAAATCCAGCTCATATTGTGCCTCATATTGTCCCAACAGCTTATTCTGTTGCTTCTATCAACACCTCTACTTTTGGGTTTTGCCTGTGTTTTACAGAGGTGAAGCTGAGTGAAGCAAAAAAGATTTATCTCTAGAAGTAATGATTAAAACAGCCTGTTAACTTTTGCATCAAAGAAATATTGGAGACATTGAGACTTCCAAAATCCCACTGCAGAGAAAACTAGGTAGCTGCAGAATAACCATCCTTCTACTTCACAGCAATTTTTACATTTGTCAGCAGCATGTTAATATCTGCCTTGAATCAGATGTCATCCCACACAATGTAATCGTTAGGCAAGCACACAGAACAATGTTCAACCCCTTTCAGGTTTAAAGTCTCTCTCAGAAGGAAAGATGATCTTAAAAGAAAATGATCAGATGTGGTCATATAAAACTAAAACAAAATAAAAATTAACAAAAACAACCCACAACACATAAAAATACAACCCAGAGAAACTTTTAAGCTGAAATTAACTTACCAATGGATGCATCACCATCCAAGAGATTGTCATCTTCAGAGGTCTGAAAATCCATAATTACACCTGCTCCATCTAAAAGCTCCTCATCGCTGCTTGCACTAGTTATGCTGTTGTAACTGTTTCGATAGTAGCCTCTATGAAACAGCTGCTCAGACTCCATTTAGCTGCTTTATAACCTGTATGTATATATAAAAAATAAATTATTTCCTATTTGGATATTCAAAAAACACTAAGAAATTTGTATCAAAATAAAACAAGAGTATTGCCCACTTTGGGGAAAACTTTCTATGGTGACAACACTACAAGTTACAAAAAGGTTGCAGCAAGATAGACCAAATATAACCAAACTGAAGAGCAAAGAGTTAAAGCAGGATATCTTACCTGTTATGACTAGAGAGAGCAAAGAAAGTAATGAACACACAGTAATGGCATAGTATATTGTGGAAAATCTAATGAAATACAGTGCAGGCAGGAAGTACATTGGTAAAGGAGAACAGTGGACAAACAGTTACATTAATTAATAGCAGAAAGAGCATGTAAGGCTGTGAAGTTTTCTGCAGCCTAGTACCACAGGCATTTTTCTACTCTCCAACGTCAGACATCCTGCTTCTCTTTCAAGCTCTACAATTAAAAGGTCAAGCAGAGAAGCGAGTCAGCTGAGGGAACCACTTCCAGTGCACAGACAAGTCTATGGAAAATACAGAATTGAACAGTAAAAACACAGATTTACAAGACATTTGCTGACAGATGATCCAAGCAATAGGTAAATGTCCAGATTTTGCTCTGTTATCCCACAGAAACACTTTTCTGTATCTCAATAAAAAAAAAATTCTGTATCACCCCCTCAAAGGGGCGGCAGGAAAAAAAAAAAAAATAAAGGCATCTAAGGCTTATTATTTCCCCAGAAGGGGGGTAGAATGAAAACTTTAAAGCGCTCTTCCAGATTCCAGATTACAAATTTGCTTAAAATAGTTCAAAGTAAAAAACTAAAATCCCCAACAACAAAGAACCTAGCAAACCCACTCAACACAAGAAAACCACAAACCAGTAAAAAACCAGTGACTGATCTTAACAAAAGAGCTCTTTTTCAAACTAAGACGCCTGATTTAAAAAAATCAGTGTAAAATTCAATTTTTCTGTTCAGTACTAACAACTAAGCTAAAATGTCCTCTAACTCTCATGTATTTTCCAACAAATCCTATTTGAGTAGTACAGCACTTAGTGAGACTGCTATGCACCCATGAAGCAAAAAAAAAATGCTGAATTAAAATTATCAACAGAAGCTTTACACATCAGAATGTTTTACAGTAGAGAAAATGTAAAGGAACCAAAGAGTAATCTTCTAAAAAATTTTGAAAATAATATAGAATTTAAAATGGTTTAACTGTTGAGAACTTTCAAAAGTAACTTTGTTATAAAATAGTCAGGCATTCTATATATATACATATGTGTAATCTTACTTTTAAGGATCCAACTAGTGCATATTTTAAGAGCAGACAAATAATGACAGACACTTCCCACACCCATTCTTAAATTAAAATTTTAACGTGTATCCATCTATGTATGGGGTCTATGCCAGAACACCTGCCCAAAAGATGAAAGCAGAATTAAGCTTTTATTACTGAATTCTAAACCTCCCATATTAAATTGATTTAAATTCGGCATCTTTTTTAGTTTTTAAATAAACCTGCCCTTCAGAAAGAAATTTTTAACGGAATTACAAGAATTTTACAATGGTTCAAAAACAAAGGCCATGTTGTGTCCACTCTTTCTCTTAGTCACACCAGCATGAAAATTACATTTCCGTTTTTACCACAGACTCAGCACAGCTAGCTTTCATTTATTTATTCTCTCTGCAACATGAAAATATTTAAGCAGGATGAGAACATCACTCATCTTCCAAACTCCAGGTTTGGAAAATGGGTGAATGAATTGTGAGCAATTTCTCACTGTATTTTTTAGACCACTAGCAGATTATTTGTTCACAAAAAGGCACAAAAAATTTTAACACTTCAAGTTAAGCTTCAATCACAAAAATTCTTAAGGATACTCAATAATTCAAACTTAAAATTTAGAGAATGCTTATGCTAACCTTTACAGAAATACACAGATCATTTCTGTAGCAATCAAAAAACCCATCAAAAACTTTTTTCTTTACTGTGAGGGTGGTGATGCACTGGGACAGCTTGCCCAGAGCAATTGTAGATGGCCCATTCCAGGAAATGTTGAAGGCCAGGTTGTATGGGGGTTTGAGCAACCTGTCTGGTAGAAGGCGTCCTTGCCTGTGGCAGGAGGGTTGCAACTAGATGATCTTTAAGGTCCCTTCCAACCCAAACCTGTGATCCTCAGGAAAGGATCTTGGTCAATTTTTAGGTCATCTTTGGAAAAACAAAGTTATGAAGAAGCACTTCCAGTTAATTGAAGCTAATTGAGTTTTAAAATAAAAACAAACAAAAAGACCCCAAGCCTGTTTGAGTTTATATAGTAGATTCCTAGGTTGTCTTGAAATAGAAAATAAATTCAGTTTCCAAAAATATCCATAGGTAAAGCTTAGATTAGTTTCATTCACAGCTGCTTCCAAAATAAAACTGACACTCATGGAGGAAAGAGATACTCAAATATGAACAGAACCACATGGCCAAAACCACAGGAAAAGACAATACTCGTAAAGCACAATCTCTTAGCTTTAAAACTGCAACAAAACCTCTCCGTATTCATATTTATGTTCTAATGAATCTTAACCATCTTAGTTAAGAGTACTTTTTCTCTCTTCAGCTTTTTTTTTTTTTTTT
Organism: Aegithalos caudatus; assembly: GCA_013389925.1. Lineage (NCBI taxonomy): Eukaryota > Metazoa > Chordata > Aves > Passeriformes > Aegithalidae > Aegithalos > Aegithalos caudatus. The sequence continues at coordinate 7,151 of WEIU01015894.1, forward strand.
TTTTTAAAATAAAGGAAGCCAACAAAAAACCAACTAAAACCCAAGAGCCTAATTACTGGATGAATACTGAACTTATGCTTCTGGTCATATGATGCCAAACATTAGGAGCATTGACTTCAGTTTGTATAAAGTATTCAAAACCACTGTGTCTCCACACCCTAAAATGTCATAACCAGAAAGATTATGGCTACCCATAGTTGTGACAGCTGAGGAATTATACCCAGTGACACAAAGTTATCAGCCTACCCGATGGAAGGCATTGCTTCTTTCACACCCAGTCACTAATGAGAATACCTCTTAATGGCATTTCACAGTCACCAAATTACTAATGTGAATACTTTAATAGCATTCAACCAAACTGGCTGAATTACCTGAAAACTCCAATTTAAAATTACAAAACTAATCCCATTTTAGTGATATATTAGAAAAAACTCTGCTATCAGTCTTGAAGAATGGTCTCCCACAGAAGTACAGTAACAAGCAGCTTCCATGAGTGGTAAAGTCTTGGAGGGGTTTTCAGTCAAGATTAAAAAGAAGGAGAGAAAGAAAAAAAAGAAAAAAAAAAAAAAAAAAAAAAAAAAAAAAGAAAAACAAACAAAAAAATAAACAAAAAATATCTAACAACATAATTCCTTAGCAAGAACCTGAATTAAGTATAAAATCAAGTATGACTCAAAAGCTTTAGCTTCACAGGCAGGTGCTGATCCTTAGTCAAATCACGGTAAACAACTGCATCCATGGCTGCTGCTTTGGAGCAAGCCTAAAATACATATAAGATACAGTACGAGTTTCTAAACTAATGGGTCAGTGCCCATAGCTGCAAATATTCAGTCCAGGAAAGAAAAGATGAAGAGTTCTCTTGGCAAAAATAGTCTCTGGTGTTCCTTCTGCGATCATAATCAAATAAGAAATAATATTGAAACTTGTTAAGACAACTGAAACGTAAAATCTCTTTTGAAGGGCAGGAACATGACTGCAGTTTTCTTGTAGACAATGTAACTTCTGTCAATTGAATCTTTGGTCAGATGCTCATTTTCTGTTTGATGATAAGACACTGCAACAGTGTCTCTTTACAGCGTTTAAAGGCTTTTGCTCCTTTTTAATGTGGACTTGTGTTGAAGTCATATGAGGGTTATACAATGGAGCAGAGCTTTCACACATCATCAGAATGACCAGAAATCTCATTATTCATATTTCCTCAACTTTGCAGAGAAATGCACTGAGCTGTCCCAACTATGTGCACAGGTTCCTAGGTTCAGAGTCTGAACACCTGAGCTGAGAATCTTTCAGGCCATTTCATTCAATATAATTCAGGATTGTCAATTTGGAATGTGAAAAAGCACGACTATCCTAAGTGTAACTCCAAGCATCTTCTCAATAACAGCAGCTACCAGAGATTTTTAAGGTCTGAATTAAAATTTCTTTAGAGACATACTAAAGCCCCTGAGATCAAGGAAAAAATCCTATAGAGCTCTCCAAAACACAGCACAGACACGGGACCACTACTTGTGAAATCTTGTGGGGACCCCTGGTGGTTCCTGGTCCTTACTCTCCCTACTAGCAATTTGCCAGCTTCAAAGAAGTGAAAACACCAGCCAAAGAGGAACATATCCAGTGTACTCTGTTAGAAGTGACAAGCCTTTGGTCACCAGAAGCAAAAAAAAAAAAAAAAAGGCTGGGCATTCCTCTTGGTATGGGTAACTGTAGAATCCCAGATGATAAGGGGCTAATAATGTGTATGTCTCAAACAGCACTAGCTGGATGGCTGTGGAGCCAACCAAGGACTGTTGGTAACAACAGAGGATTGTTGGTACTAACATGAGAAAGAACAAGATGTGGCTGGAGAAGGAGCCATGCAGGGCAGCACTACTCCAGGACAAACATCCTTGTCTAGTTCCCAGAGACAAGCACAACATTGTACAGCACGAGCACAGGAATGAGGCCAAGGTGTGCGCATGGATTGTAGAGAGGGATCAAGACTATCCAAGACCTGAAGCTCTCCAGCCCATTTCCAGAAAGGCCTGAAACAACGGACTGCACACAACGGGTAATTTGCACAGAAAACAAGAAACCTGCCTTCCTGGTAAAGAAACCTATATACTAAAAAGTACCCCCAGCAAACCCAGAAGTGCCCCCAGGACCCTGGACATCTCATCAGCTGGAATGATGCCGGAACCAGGACTAGTGGTTTCATTTTCTCTCTTCCCTTTCACCCCATCCCTTTATCCAAAACCCACTGCCATGCACTTACTTTAAATGCTAAGATAGCAACTTTCATGCCAAGTGTGTAACGCACTAACAAAACTTTCTGTTTGCAGACACTCTGACTTTTGTTATTCCTTTTGACTAAAAGCATTTATGGATCTTGAGTGCTAGCTTCCCCTTAAGGGAGGTACATCACAGTAGCAGAGTGATAAATTGACAGATGCAGTACATACAGCTATTTAAACTTCAAGGAGCCCTGACAACAGGCTTGCCCTGTTTCTTGCTCTGGATCTTCTCAAGTAATAGCGTTAAGGCAGCGAGGTGAGGAAGGACTGACCTGTGATCAACACCTGCATCTCGCTCATGGCTGACATCCTTTGCTGGACTACACAGAAACCACCTTGTTTTTTTAAAAACAGCACTTCCAACCATTACTGGTGGCCATTCTGGTAATTTTCAAACGATTAAATAAGTATATAAACCTGTTCAGAGAGACCTGTGAACCTCTGATGCTAAAAGACAAGACTGTTAATAGCCCATTCCTGCTCTTTAATAAAAATAGATACTTTAACTAAAAGGATGAAAAGAAAATCAAAAGGCAGCGAGCGAAGCCCTAGATGCACAAACAGTACCAAAAACAAAGTATTTACTAAATTAAGTGTGTTAGCAGTTCAGAATACACAGCAAGTTCCCCTCATGAATATTCTTCTCTCTAGCTGTAAAACCTAGTTGAAACATTGGCAAAGGCATGTCCCAAAATTATGTGTATTTCACCAGGGTCTACAAATGGTAAACAAGTTTCTGGCAGGAGAGTCCAGAGGGAAATTTATTGTTCAGTAGTGGCATCATGTTAAAGCAAGACTCATGGTGGGTATCTCATGAGGAAAAAAAGAAACTGGATGCATAGGAGACTTTTAATACTACCAAAAATAAAGAAAATCACCTATAGTTTACCAAAAGGCTTCTAGCTAAGAGATTGCAAAGGTGAGTTATCCTAAATATGTTATATAACCACAGAGATGAGGTCAGTTCACTGAGTTCATAGATCAAATATATTAAAAATAATCCATCCTCTACCTATCCAAAAGAAAGAAAATCTTTAAAATTTGTCAGGAATGAACACTGAGATTTTTCTAACTGTGGTAATGACATAAATACTTAGTGCACAGATTGTTAGGTGTCCTCAGGTGTCTTAGAAGCTTTACTGCCCAAGTTAAAAGCACATTCACATCTCAGCACAAAACAGAAGAAAACTGGTAAGTCTGTAAGACTGAAAATAATTTAAAGTTGTCTGCAAGACAAGAAGCAAAAAGTCAAATAACAAGTAAAGGAATCTTCAGTTTTTCTTTCCTAGATGTACTCTGGAAATTTGTAGATTCACTTTTCAAAATCAGAAAATGAATGTGGTTGGAAGCATATGGAGAATTGCAATGTTTTTTCCCCAACATATACATGAGACCAATTAAAAGCAGAAAACTCAGAGGAAAGAGCTGCAGCAGATCAAAAGCTGCAGATAACACATCAAAATCCAAGAAATCTGGCAGAGAACACTAATTTGAAGATAAAAGTGGAAGGAACTCAAACACAAAGTTATCTTTCAGGAAAACAAGTACTTGAATTTACACTGGCAGGATGTCAAAATATTCAATCACCCCAGTAGCTTTATGTGGAATTTAAACAAAGTACTGAAGTGAAATACCATTTTTACTATTTCAATTAGGAAACATTTTTTCGTTAGTGCAGTATGAACATGCAAAATACATATTTGAGTACTCCTTCTCCTCTGAACTTTTTAGAGAAATTTATCAAAATATATCAAAAATAAGGAGAAAAAAAATAACAGTAATTTCACTTTTAATCAAATGGTCTGTGCTTCAGGACCAAGCTTAATTCACTTTATTTACTCCTCCTCCTCCTTAGCCTCACAAAGTAAGCACAGTCTACTCCTGTAACTGGAAAGCCTAAGGAAAATGCTTAACAAGCAAAACAGCTGAGTGCCTAGAAAGTTCAAGAAGAAAACACCTGACTAGACTCTCTGCAAGTTATTAAAAAGAACTGCTCGGAGCCACTATGAAGTTATAAATTCTGTTCTTTACATTCATTTCCAGGAATATACACTCAAGACTACTTACTATATAATAGAAACTAATAAGGGTATTCCAGATGTAAACAGATTCACAACCATTTTAACAGCTTTGTCTAGAATTCTATTACACATAAAGCCTATGAATTACTTCATCAACTCCCTTCTCCAGTAATAAAAAATATCAGTTCATTAAGAATAATTACTATCTCAACAAATTACATTTTTCAGTTTCTATTTTTTTAAAGCAGAGCACACTTCCCAGCAGAAAAAGTATCTGTTTTACAACCCTCTTAGGCTAATCAATTTACGTTTTGTCTAGACTTTATTTTCTCTGATTATTTTATAAAGGCTTCCAAAATTCAAAAACAAATTTCAAATTAAACAACTCTAAGAATTTGTAATGGTCAACTTTCTACTATTCTGAGCATCTTCTATTTCCAAAGCATGGCATATAAACAAGCACAAAGTACAGTATTGCAGAGCCTCCTCATTCACAAGCACAGGTAAAAAGCTGACCTGACCTGAACAGCTCCAGCAAGTCAGACAACAGAGAACCTGCACTTTAAGGTTATGACTTAAGGGAACAACTGAAAGGACAGAACTTGCTCACAGGCATTAAGCTAAAATCTTAGTTTTGGGAAAATAAGCGGGCAGAGTACAAAAGCAGTTCCATGTACATGATCACTGCCACTGCTGACAACCTTTGAAATTTATTGGGTTACTGCTGCTGTCAAGGTGCCAAAGCAAGAAATTTAGGAACATGCAAAATAGTCTGAATTAGGAAATTAAATCTAACTGGCACTATCACTTCTGGCACAAATCTCTTCAGCAGTAGAGCTACTTTTTAAATTTATAACCAGGTTAAAAATATGCCTACTGCCAAATTATTATAAGACTTTATCCTGAAAACTTGATCTACACAGTTACACCTGTTCACATGCATATGAAGTCAGCTAAATAAGAGCAGGAAAAAACTGTCTCAATGTTCCTAGAATGCCTTTTGGCAATGGTTGTAAACTTGGAACAGTTGTCCTGGCTCTAGTGCTTGCACTCAAGGAATGCAACTCTGCTGTTCAAGGTAAGACACACACACACACACAGACCCCAAAGCAAAGTGTGTGTCGGGGGAAAAAAGCCAATTGTATATTCATTGAACAGGAGAACATATATTACACAGCCAGACCCACCTGCTTGTAGAATAACCAGCAAAATGAGTTTTCACTTGCAGGTTACTCAAACATGAACTTGCTACAAACGTTTGGTGTGCAAGAGAGCACAAGAGGAAGTAGAAACATGGTCATGAGAAAAATGCTGACAAATTCAGAGCAATGCAGTCACAAAGAGCAAAGGCCAACAGCTTCAAGAGTCTTTCCTGGACAAGAGTTTAGATAGGCTTGTTCTTATTACAAGGGGTGAAGAGGGGAGCAAGGGGGGGAATTTTACCCAGGATTACTTTAGCTTGCAAGTATGCACCACAGAGAGAACAGTGGAATGGTAAACCACTCAAAGAGAGCATTGTAAAAATTTGGGCAAAGAAAACCTTGGAATACAAGTAAAATGTGTTTCTAGAAATATTACAATTACACATTGTGCATGACATCTACTATTATCAGGCAAAGAATTTTTAGGACTGACATACCACATGCCAATACTAAACAGAAGCAAACAAGAAACAAGCTCCATTTTTCTGAACACCAAGTAAATTCTGTTTCCATATGTGTTGCAGAGAGATGCAGAGTCATTGTGTTTCAAGCTACCTGTAGTTTTCCCAGAGCAGAACTCCTTTCCACTCTGACAACTTTGCATCAAGTTTACATCTGCTTGCCAGCCAAAGAGACAAGACATCAAAAGTTCACTATTGGACAGTTATTCAATGAAAGACTTATCTTAGCAAAACCAATAGTGACAGGTGGTGAGTTCTCTTTTATTATGCTTTCACAAAGGTATGTTTCCTATAATGCACTTTTTTTTTTTTTTAATTTCACATTACAGCATATTGATGTTTCTTAAAATAGAGAAAGAGTTTTGGTGACTATCTGCTTTCAAATCTGTCATACCAACACATCCTTTATTCAAATAGCTGTATCCCCAAAGAAGTATCTCTGTTGCTAAGGGATACTGAAAATAAACCCCTTCACTGGTCCACCAAAAAGAAAACTGTCTAAAAGCAAAAAGCTCCAATTCACCTGACAATTTCTTCCACAAACTCTGCACCAGAAACTTCAGAGGTCCCACAACCTCAAAGAAGAGATGCAGTCCTCACACCCAAATGACTATTATTTACCGCTATGTTGTCAAAAACATTTAAGTATCTACTCTAACATTGGTTAGCCCCAGAAACATTTTAAATTTGGTTTTAAGGCCATATTTTACCTAATTTAAAGTGTGACACAGCAAATTTACTACACTACACTGAATGGAGTTCACTATCAGCACGCGATTTTTCACTGTCACATTCATAACCTTTCATTTTAAGAGAAATTGATACACACTTGTTTTACAGCCATTTCCACGGTTTTGGCTAGAGAACGGAAGAATTTTTGACAAGTAGGGAAGATAATATGAAAGAACGCAGTTAATATTCTGTTTTAACCTCGCAGACCCCCACGCCCATTTAATTATGAGGCTCTAACAAGAGCCCATTACCTCTCTCCTTTGCCTAAGAGCGGCCCTACTAGCCAAACCCGTGAGCCAACATAAAGCGAGCAATTCACGCAGAATAATCCTTCCAGCGCTGGTTAAGTGGGGAGGAGACCCTGGACATTCCCAGCCGCAGAGCCCCCGCTTTCCGTATGCGCACAAGCGCTGCCCGGAAGAACACTGAGATGGGGTGACAGGGTACAAACATGCTGTGCTTACGCCGTGTAAACACGCGGGGCATTCCCTCCCTCATCCTGGCCTTTCGGGGGAGGCGCACGGACGAGGTGAGGGGTGCGCACGGAGCCACCCTGTCCGTCCCTTGCCGCCGGCCGGAGCCGCCCCGCTG
>WEIU01015894.1:15682-40371 GCA_013389925.1 Aegithalos caudatus
GGGGGCGGCGGCCTGGCGGGGCCCGCTTGCGGAGCGCGGCCCAGTTCGGCCCCTGCCCTGCCCCATCCGGTACGGTCGGCCCTGGCCTGGCCTTAGCATCGGGCGGTCTCCTTGCCTGGGGTTGTGACTTGTGCCACTTTCCTGCGTGTTCGTGGTGGATGAACTGAGTTACTGCCGTGGGCTTGAAAAGACAACGCCCTGTCAGCGCTGATGCCTTTTCTCTGGATGCTTCTTTTCCCCTTGCCACATGTAAAAATAAGCTATCTAGCTCATAGAAGATTTTGTAGCTGCTTTGAATGAACTCTTAACTTCTCGCCCAAAGCCTGGTTACTGGCCAATTGTTTTGCACGAAGCAGCATGCAGAAGCAGCCCAAAGCTATGCCTAATGCAGTTGGTTTGACTGTAGAAAAACTTTGACAGCGCTCATAAAGTACAGTAGAAAGAGAACTTCGGTAAAGTCATGCGAAGTTCAAATTGTGTCCCATCTGCTGTGCTTTTAATGTTGCCTGAAAGAGTGTATTGAAGTTAATACCAAGTACTTCTTATGTTTAGAAGTGCACTTTTACATTAAAGTATCTTTATATACTGTAAGAAAAAAACCCCAACCTTACCAAGACACTGCAGGCCTGTAATTTTAACTTTTTCCTTTCCTAGTAGCTATGCTTAGTCTCAGTAGACTTTGCACCTCCTCTTTTGCAGAACAGATTGCTTTAGATCTCTCTTGTTTTGTCTTCCTATGCTAATCAAGCTTAATTCATTTTAGTCTGCTTTCATGGTATAGGTCCTATTAAGCAGCATCTGTGTTTAGTTCATGGTAATTCTGTTAAAAAAAAATAAATCTCAAATTGAGAAGAGACCCTGGTTGTGGGGCCTGTGATGTTTGTGAAGCTTGGATCTAAGCCACTAGGATCTTCTGTTGGAGAGAAGCTGGATACAGCAAAGCAGAAATGCTACTAGTTCTTGCAAGTGAGGCTAAGTTAAGAAAATCTTAAGACACTTTTGCCTTTTTCAGCTTATGGAAACTTCATGAGGGTATGGAAGCTCTTTTTGCTTTAAAAAATATAGTATTTCAGTCTGCTGTGAATTTGCTCTGACATTTCTCTTTGGTCTTTGTTTTGCCCTTTCCCTGTGCTGTTCTGACACATCTGTATATTGCCATAGCTTCTGCGTTCAGCTCCCTAGTGTCCTGTTTTTATAAAAGTATTTTAATATACAACCTTAAACATCATCACAATTCACCTGAGTACACCCTTTTTATCTGAAAAGGTAGTCTAAATGGTCAGATAATACATGATAAATAGTGATTTGTGTCATTTTCTAATGATTTCTTTTTTATATATATAATGTGAAAAGAGTCTTTTAGTCACACTTAGGGCCAAAGGCCACACCTCTCTGTATTGAATAATGATTTGAAACGTGATGGTGATCCGTTGAATTCAGTCCATTTTTGGCTTCATTATAGCGATAAAAAAGCTGGATTTAGTGCTCTTAAGAAACAATGCGTAGGAATTCCCCTCCATTGTGTTTCTTCCAAGTAAAGTTGAACTTGGATTTTTACTGAGGTGCTATAGCTCAATGGTGTTTGTGTGCCAGCTGAATCAGAAGCCTTGGCACTGGTTGTACTGATTTATTTAAAGACAAAACAGATCCTTTTCAGTCAAAATGAAAGATGAAACAAGTTTTAGTTATACAGTTCTTGTTGGCCTAAAATGAGCCAACTGTATCAAAATAGAATTGAGACTAAGAGTAGATGATTTACAGAAAAGCAACTGAAGAGAGAAATGGCACAACATTTTGAGTAAAAAAAAAAAAAANTTTTTGTTTTGTTTTTTTTTTTTTTTTCCCAGTACTCAAGTAAGGATGCCTTAAGACAAGAACTATGGATAAATATATCAAAGTACGGAAGATTGGAGAAGGATCCTTTGGGAAAGCAATACTTGTCAAAGCTAAAGAAAATGGCCAACAGTATGTTATTAAAGAAATAAACATCTCTAAGGTGAGTGATTACTATTAATAAATTCCTGATCCATTCTTTTCTCACAAATTTCTGTTCTCACAAATCGTTCTTTTCCTTCTGAAGATGTCAAATAAGGAGAGAGAAGAATCAAGGAGAGAAGTTGCTGTTTTGGCTAACATGAAACACCCAAATATTGTCCTCTATAGGGAGTCATTTGAAGGTAAGATTAACTAATACAGTAGAACCTGAAATAATACGAGTGGCTCTGTGCACTACTTACTGCACTTAGTCTAAAAGTCAGGGAGTTTTTCTCTTTTTAATCAGTATTTTTCATACCTTTATTACTTACTTCAGTTATTTTCCATATTTTTTTCAGAATTCCCATCCATGTTTAAAAATAACTGTAATCCAGGAAAAAGGGCAACAAATAAACTATTCATGACTATACCTTACATGCATTGGTTTTGGTTGATGCTTAAATGAAAGATATTCTCTTGTTTCTCCTTGAATATACCCCAGCAACTGGAATGCCTGTGTGGGTTAAATCTGTGTAGGTTAAATCACAGTCTAAATTTGGATATTGATAACCTAGCAAGAGCAGTTTCATGTCCAAGTCTGTTTTCTTAGAGTGCAGTCTTCAGTAACTGCAACCATATAATTGCTTTCAGAGCAAGAAAAATAGATAGGACTGTTTAATTCGTCAGGCAGTGAAGGAAAGAGAAATGTAATGCTACACTGTCTACACAGTGAATGTCTTGGGAAATGGGCAGAGTGGAAAAAAGCTTCCAAAAAACCTATGATAAAAGTTAAAATACTATTAAAAGCTCCTAAATATTATTTGAAGTGCTGTTTAGATATTCTGGTCTCTTCTTCTTTCTTTCCTTTCTGCTGGTTTTCTTATGTCTTTTGCCTGGGGCTTTCACTTTTTCTTTTCATTAAATTAGATTTTTGTGATATAATTATATTACACAGCCACACTTCTGGTTTGTGTTTGCACACTGATTTCTTCATTGTGGTAGAGATCTGTTCTTTAAGACTGCTGTTTTTCTTGCAAGGTAGATCCTGTAATCCATCATTCACAGGACTTGTGTTGCATCTTTATTGCCAGAACACACTGACTTTGAGTAGATTGAATTCCACAAAATTTATACAGGACAATTATTTCAGCAATAGATGTGCAAGAAATCCAGACTCCTAGAATCATCTTTTAAAATAATACTAATTAAAGATAATAATAAAATAACCAAACAGAGAAATACCTTTAAGGGCTTGATGCTTTGAAAGGCAGATTTCAGAAGCGTTCCTTGGGAATGAAATTTAAATGACTTCAATTATTCAATTTTTTTAAATTCAAAGTTTTTAAAGTGCTGTGGCTAACTTTTTCATAAAATAGGAGGCTGTTTTGCTTTTGAGCATCATGTGACTGATTTTCTGCAGTTATTAATCTCTACTCAAAATACTCAGTATGTGAGTAGTGTAGTTCTTACACATGTGGCAACTTGCAATTTGCTTCTCCCTAATCTGTTTTTTCATCAGTAACTGGGAAAACCATAATTTTGAATGAAATCTATTATGTTTGTTTATACCTTCTACTGGAAACTTGCATGGGATTTTTTGAAGTCTCCTAAGATTTCATTCAAAAATGAGAAAATAATTGTTTCCATCTCTGCTTCTCTGCTGGAAGTTCTCTTACTGTTCTTCAGACTGAAACAAACTGCATGTCTAGTATGAAAGCTGATGGCTGTTGTGTTCTGGCAAGACCAGGTAAAATTCCAAGAAAGAACAAGGCAAATAGAGGCAACTTAAGATCCCTGTTTTTAGGGTAGGGGGATCTATAGAATGTTTGAAAGAAGTTTGAAGATTGGTTTTATAGCGTGTTCATAAAATGACACCTTTAATTTCATAGTGGTTTTGAACACCATGTTGGAGCATTGGTTCAGTAGATATAATTCTTTTCTCTCCCTATCAAAATAGTCTGGTGTTACCAAAATGGGAAAATTAGGTTGCAAAACTTAAAATAATAATTTTTTTTTTCTTGTCGTTTGAAAAAATGGAGTAATAAATTATATCTGAAGCTGCATGTGAAAAAGTAATTTTTTGTTGCTTTTTCTGTGACTGTAGTGAAGATATTTAGCAAGTTAAGGAGGGTCTTATTTTTGTCTTTTTTTAAATACTTTGTCTTTTACTTTACAGAAAATGGCTGTCTGTACATAGTGATGGATTACTGTGAAGGAGGAGACCTATTTAAAAAGATAAATGCCCAGAAAGGAATCCTGTTCTCTGAGGATCAGGTAACAGCAAACTGCTGCTACAGTGTTTTGTTTCAGGATAGTGTTTCATGAATTTGAAATTATTGTGGTTCAGGTTATAGCTGTGGTTGCTTAATCTAAAAGGAGATTCTCAAATAGTCAATGTAGTATCATTAAAAACACAAATACAAACACAACTGCTTTAAAAAAAAAACCCAGAAAGAAAATATAGTTGGAAGTCCTGGGTATGTTACTTGAGATTTTGTCTGTATGTGTAAGATGCTTTTAAAAGTTGGATCTCTTGTGAAGTAAACCAAATCTGAGACATGAAAAATACTGAAAGATGACAAGAAAGCCTTAAACTTCTGAAATAATGTTTTTAAAGATGCAATGGCATAGGATTTTTATATTTTAATAGTTATGTGTTGTAAGTATAAAATAATATGCTTTTGAAGTATAATAATAGGGAATATGGAAACAAGCAGTTGGCATCATTCAAAAGTTCATTTTGCCAGAAAGAGAATTTTAATATTCTGCTGATATGCTTCCAATAAGTTTTCTTTTTCCACAAAACTGGTTATAAAGTAATTTTTAGTGAAAGAGAAGTGACATAGTTTGGTATAAAGGAGAGGACTGTAAGTACTGATTTGATTAAATTAAGTAAAAATAAGTTATGTAGGATTCAGGGTGCATTTTTTGTCATGACTGACATGTTTCTTTGTTTATAAATTGTTTCTATACTTTTGTGTGCATACAGTAGGATCTCAATTTACCTGGGATTGGAAAGCCTTAGTAGTATATGAAACATTTGGGATATAATTTGCAACACTTTAAATTTTTCTCATTTGACCTCACTTTTACAAGAAAGACTTCAAGTGGAAAAATGAAAACTATGCCTTGCATTATACTCTAATTTGTTATGTATGTACTTCTAAGTAGTGAATGTAAAACTATTATTCTTATGGCAAAGTTCTGGTCATTAGTCACATTTTAAATTGTGATTTTTGCAAATTTACCCAAAAAGTGCATTGCTGGCTTGTTCATAATCTTCTAGTCAGCTGTTTGCTTTTTTCATCAAAGTCTACTTTGTAGTATTTTTCATTTTAAGGTAAGATACACAAAATTACTACATGTAAAATAAGTTTCTGTGAGCACCAGTACTCTTCTTAGGACTCTTGGTTGGTTGATTGAGTGGAAGAAGACTTGTATTCGCTACAGCAGAAGTACAATCTTTTAATTTCCAAGTTCCACGTCTTAGGCATTTTAGCCAATCAAATCCATATTGCATACCTCTGGTAGGTTTATTATGTATAATGAAAATAGTAGTCTCAATCTTAATATCAAATTTGCATAATAAGCATCTTTCATTAAAAGGCTTGCATTATAGTGACAGTACTATTAAGTTTTTAATTATGCTGTGGTATAAATGAAGTGGGTAAGGGGGGGAGGAAGATAAAATCCGTAGTTATAATTAAAGTCTGATTTGATAATATCTTGTAAGTGGGGAAGTTTTCAGATAAATGACAAAGTTGATGTTGCATTTTCTTTTATGAATAGATTCTGGATTGGTTTGTACAAATCTGTTTAGCACTAAAACACATACATGATAGAAAAATCTTGCATCGGGACATAAAGTCACAGGTATGTAGGTGGCTATTTTTCAACTGAATTGTCTTTCAAAGTTGATTGCAGTCATATCTTCCTAGTTTGTTTATGGGAACATTTCTAATACTTCTTCAGGCTGCAGGAAATTTATATACTTGTGCAAACAGATGAGGCTATTTGATGAAACTACTCATGTATTTATTTATGTGTGGGGATAGAAAAAGGTTATGTTTGACAAATCCAAGTAGTCTTTTCTCATATTAATGAAGTAGGACTTGTGTAAGTCTGGTGTTCCATAGTAGTCAATAACAATGACTTCAGGGGGATTGAATGGTAAAGAACTTTCTTCTTCTCAAAACATGTAGAGAACAAAAAGTGTGCAATTGTATGAATATTTTAATTAACAGACTTCTTAACATTTCTATATCAAGAATATATTTTTAACCAAAGATGGAACAATACAGTTGGGAGATTTTGGAATCGCCAGAGTTCTGAACAGGTAACTCCTTTTTGATGCTGTTTTACCTCTGACTTAATTTAAATTGCTTTGATCAAGGGAAACACGATCTGTGCACTTCATGTGAGTTGACCAGTTAACATCCATCCTTATTTTTGTCTTAGTACTGCAGAGTTGGCACGCACTTGCATAGGAACACCGTACTATTTGTCACCTGAAATATGTCAGAACAAGCCTTACAACAATAAAAGGTACTAATAAGGATTTTATTAAACACTTTTGGTAAAATGAAAATGAGTTCTTTTAGGAATCTAAAGCTGTTCTAATCAAATTATGGGGAACATCTTAGTTTGTCTCTTACTCAAGTACTGAGCTTCCCTGTAGAAGTGGTGCTTTAGTAGGTCTGCTGTAGCAGGCAATGTCATGGACAGATGACTTAGCTAAATGCTCCAAGTTCTAGATCTAGTTGTGCTCTTAATTATGGCTCTACTTTTGCCTGTGCACAGTGGTTGTACTGCCTTCATTTATGCACTACCAATGTGAAACTCTGTTAAGGATGAAACACAGTAATTTTATTATGTGAGCACATGATGTGCATGGATGGGTGGCTCAGCCTGCTCCAGATAAGGAAGTACTACAGATACCTGACTTAGGCCTTTGCTGCCCTGGCAGCAGTCTGTACCTGGTAACAGTGTCCCCATATAATTAAACAGCTGTTAGTGAGTTACCTTTCCACTGCACCAGACTGTTGCATTCATTGCTGGAATGCCTTATGCTCATTTCAGTGGATTTCCTAAGAGATAGAAAATGTTACAATTCCTTCCGCTTAATTTCTTCTACATGGGGTTTATTATCCAGTGATGTTCTAACCAAATCCTGTAATGAGTGAGGGTACGTTCAGTCACTGCTGGACAGAATAAATTGACTTTGACAATTGTATTTGCTGAATTAGGTAATGAGGGATTTTTGATTTTGTTTGTTTAATTCAAAGACATCAGGCAAATGTATATATTTAAACAAAAAAAGCATTTGTTCATATTTTGTCTAATTTCTGTGGTTGAGATGGTTCTAAATTGGAAGCCAAAATAGCATCATCTGGTTTTCAGGGTGGCCTTACTTTGGTTGATGAATTGATTTTGGGGTTTTTGTTTCCTTGGGGTTTTGCAAGGTCATAGAAAGCCATAGAGGGAAGTTTGTAACCCTCAAAAATCCACCCTTTTCCTCTTCAGAGACAGAGTTCACAGATACAAGTTACTTGACAATGTTAACCTAGAACTAAGTTTAAAAGTAATGTGTTCTCTTTGATTTAGTGATATCTGGGCCCTTGGTTGTGTTCTCTATGAAATGTGCACACTTAAACATGCGGTGAGTAGAAACTTTGTGTGTCTGTAAAAGAATAGTGATTTCAAACAGAATTGATTTCTGATGTTATGCAGATATATTTTATTTGATGAAAGGCTTTCATGGTAGCTGTTTGAAAATTGCCTTCAGCATTTTCATTTCTGCTTCCTGTGCCAACCAACAGTTTTCACTGGTGTTTTGTTTCATGCCTGTCTCTCAGATACCTTGGCACTTTTCGCTGAAAATTTTTTAGGTGTTATAATAAATTGTTGTAATAAAACACCTAAAATTTTTTCAGTGAATACAATCCATTAAAAACTAAAGTGCCAAGGTATCTGAGAGACTGGCATGAAACAAAACACCAGTGAAAACTGTTGGTTGGCACAGGAAGCAGAAATGAAAATGCTGAAGGTAATTAAGGTAATAAAGGATGCTTGGAATAGTGAGGGGTATTAGTGGCGTTTTTTGTTTGGTTGGTTTGGGTTTGTTGTTGTTATTGTTTGGGGTTTTGGGGGTTTTGGTGGGCTGGTTTTGGTTGGGTTTTATTCCCAAAAATGCTTGAATTCATTGAAAACTTCACTGAAAGTCTGAATTTGGATTCTGCTTTTTTGCAGATGGATTAATGCCTTTATGTTTAGAACAGAAATAGTGCTTAGAAAAAGCTCACAAGGTGGAAGAGTTGCCTTTATCCATTTTTTTTCTTCTTCTATCTATGGGTGTGTGTAGTTTGAAGAGTATGTCTTCATCATTCATTTTTCAGTTAGGAAGGGACAAAAATGTTTGGGGTTTTTTTCTGACCTGTTACGTATTTTTTTGTGGATTTTGTTTTGTTAGGAGCTTCTTAGTAGCTATTTTTATTAAAAGAAAAATATTATAACAACATGAAAGTGGAAAGAAAGATTTTCAAGAGATATAAGGGTTTAATTTCATTTCCATATTTGTAATTTCTTTTTGCTTGGTCTTTTATGTGGCAACACTACTGACAGTGTTTAATTTCTGAGAGTTGATGTTAACAATATGTTTTCTGTAAGATGGGTGAGATGTATTGCTTTCTTTTTATTGTACAAAGGAATTGAAGTGGTCCCTCTGTCACCTGAGCTTAAACCGAAGTCTGAGCATTGCATTGGATTTCACCCTGAATGAGTGTGATTGCTTAACTTTCTGTAATTTGAAATGGGAGGTTGCTAAAAAAGGCAGAAAGCATGTTGTGGTTCAAAGCCTTTGGAAGAGGAAATCAAGCAGATAATTTTTTTTTCCTTAGTTATATATCATTGTCAGTCTAGATCTGGAGGGAAATAATTACTTGTTAGCAACATTTCTGTCTCCATAGTATGAAATACCTGTATTGTGATTTTTTTTAATTGGAATTTTAATTTGAATACTTGCAACAGATTATTTTGAACTGCTGGTGTTGACCTTGAAAATGTGTATGTTGAGGCAAAGGAAGGTGCACTGGTAGTTTGGCTTCCTCATCATCTGTATGTGCAGCCTTACATGTGGGCAGGTGATAAGAGTAACTGTTTTTCTTCCTTGTGTGATACAGTTTGAAGCCGGTAACATGAAGAACTTGGTCCTGAAGATAATCTCTGGACCTTTTCCTCCTGTTTCTATGCATTACTCCTATGACCTACGTAATCTGCTGTCACAGCTCTTTAAAAGGAATCCTAGGAATAGACC
The DNA here is from genome assembly GCA_013389925.1 of Aegithalos caudatus. Taxonomy (NCBI): domain Eukaryota; kingdom Metazoa; phylum Chordata; class Aves; order Passeriformes; family Aegithalidae; genus Aegithalos; species Aegithalos caudatus. The sequence goes on from WEIU01015894.1 coordinate 24,969, forward strand.
ATCAGTAAACTCCATATTGGAGAAAAACTTTATAGCCAAACGGGTTGAAAAATTTCTCACACCAGAGGTATGGAGTTAGTTTTAATTCTAACTTTGCTAAAAACATCATAGCACTTTCCTTTTTCTTTATTCTAATGTTAATATAGTACATGGAAAACTCAAGTAATGGTATTCCCTAGAGCTCTTATAGACAGAGTCAGTTGAGGAAAAAATAACTGTACCATGGACTGTAAGGAAAAGTCTCAAATTATTGTTTGGTAGTTTCCACAAGTGAATCTGAAGTGACATTTCCTGAAGTGCACAGTTTTGTGGCTTTTTGTATTGTGAGAAATCACAACTGAGATGATTTGTTTAGATATGCATCTTTTCAAAAAAATGCTGCTGTCAAGTATTTCAGCATTGTCGCTGTATAGAATTTCTTCAATCCATTTTTTTGTTTGTAATTTGGAATGGCCTGACAGCCTGTTCTGGAAAATAATGCTAAGTAAAATCATCTTTAAATTTCTTGAGGTTTAAATATATCATGTGTATATGTCTTCAAAGAAGTTGCTTCCTATTCTGTTTAAAGTCTGTTCATATAATTTGATATCTAATAACATCCTTTTAATATGAATCCAGTCAAAAGAGATGAAGGTTAACAAGTGAATAATAGTACTGATATGAGGTAAATAAATACAGAAGAGAAAGGGCATGGAGGAAGTGCAGTATAAATAATTCTAATAGATTCTTACTCACAACTAAAGAAATGTCATGAAAAGGCCATATATAATTGGAATTTCTGTTGTATTGAAATAGACTTTCAACTTCAGACTGAAGTCCCAAAGAAAGGTAACATTCAGAAGTCTTTACAGATAAGTTGGTTCTAACATTTGCAACAGTAATAGTTTGATCTGATTTTATTTCCAGTAGCTAGAATAGATAGGAAATTTTTATTTAGAGTTAGTCAGTCAAAGTATAATTAGTATATATATAAGTATATATAGGCTGTCTGTCACCAGATGGTGATACTAATTTGTCCTAGATTGACTACAGATACCTAGGCACAAATTTTCCAACTGTACCACTGCTGTTTGACTTTAAAATGTTCTCATATTTAAAACAACAACAAAAAAGCCCTCAGAGAAAGCACCTCTTACTAAATGTATCAGTCTGGTACACTCCTATTCAACAGGAGGTGGTCATTCTGTGACACAGCTGTGTAATGCGTATTTTCTTTCAGTATCATCCATGGCTGCTGCTGCTGTCTTCTGTTTTCCTTAGTTTAAGCTTAAAAATTATTTCATAGTTTAGATCTTCAGGATGTTGCAACTGTTGCTGAAATCCTATTCCTAAATGTCAGGAAATGAGTCTTTCAGTTTTATGTAAATTCTTTCTTAAGCTTCATAGTTACTGAGTTGTATCAAAGAGCAGATCTAATTTAGCATCAATTTTTCAAAAGGAGAGGGGGCTCTTTGAAAGATACTGAAGAGTCAGGTTTCTTTTCTGTCAGTGAAGGTGTTATCATGGAAACATACTTCAGTTATTACAACTTACTACTCAAATACAAGCTTCAAGATCACTGAAATACCATTAATAGGAAATTGTAGGAAACTGTGCGACTTCTGGCTTACGGAATCTTTGATGCCAGACTCTACAGATTAAAAATTTGTTCTGCCATCATGTACAGAGTCCTAAGTTTTGCACACTTAAGTTCTTGTTGGTTTGTTTGTTTGTTTGGGTTTTTTGTTTGTTTTTGTTTTTTTGGGTTTGTTTTTTTTTCCCAGGTTTAACTCCTCTGCATTCATTGTGACTGACTGACATTGTGTTGATTGGTACAAATCAAAGCAATCTGGGTAGTTCAAGATTCTGTAAAAGACTATTCCTGAACTGACATTTTAATTTATCTTTGATGCTCTTCATTGAATATTTTTCATTTCTACTATGTAGGTTTTGAGGTGTTTGGTTCAAAACTACCTACAGTATTTAAGATGATGGCCTATTAATACTTGAATATGCTTTGTCTAGTCTCAAATTTTTCACCCTAGTAAGACTGCTTCCCATATTTTATTATGTTAATTTGATATGCCTGACAGCACACCATGTATGTCTTTCCAGATATCCACATATGTGGTAATTGTCCCATCTTAAAAAGGATAGCAACACTTCAAAACTGCAAACGTTTTTAAACAACTATTTTTTTGATATAAGCTGTATGAGAAATTGAGGTGAACTTTGGCAGCTATGAATTATGCATAAAAATTGTGTTGATGCTCACTTTAACTTTCTTCTAGATTCTTAGCTAGTTCATAAATGAAATAACATGTACCACCCAGAAGTCAGACTAAATTGCTTTTTTAAAATTACTTGAGTAATTATGCCAAAAATGTTTGAAAATACTCCAGCTCCATATTGGTGTTAGTAACACTAGATTCAATGCCTAAAGTTGAGTATTCATTTGAATGTAATAAATGTTCTTAGTTAGATGCTTACTGTTAATGGCACACTTGTCTGAAAATGAATTCTTCCTAGCTTTGATCACAGGTATAATTGACTAACTCTTCAACTTGTTTAGCTTATTGCAGGAGAATTCAGTCACAAAATTTTCCACAAGTTTGGACCACATGCTTCACCAGGTAAGTTGGTATCTACACTGCTTTTGCTTTCAGCTCTGTCAAGGTCATATATGTAGCTTTGTTCTTTTACTGGGTTTTTTTTGGTGTGTTCTCATACCTGACTGGAATTTACAGGAAAAAAAGAGAAGAAGCAATTTCCTTCCCTCCCTAGGGAACTGGGCATGTATTGGGTACAAATGAATGCTATGGACCTGTAATATATAAATTGTACTTTTTCCTTTGGCAGTATGCTACACTTCCAAAATTTAAGGAGATTGTTTAGACTGCAAATAATGGGATTAATTAATTTTTATCTCTTAGTAATGACAAATGGCTAATGAGAAGTACAATTTCTTTTAAAAAATGAAGATTTTATTAGAGATTCCAAGATAAAGCCATGGCTTCAGTCTAATTCAGTAGAATTTCTGCTAGCAGTAGCAAAGTAGATTAATTCTGTCAAGATGGTCTTATTTCATTTTACTGCATAAGTTTGTTGTTTTTTTCCCAAGATTTCCTTCCTAATTATTTTATTTCCCTGTCATTATTTGTTGCTCTGGCACAGGCTTTGCTATCTTTTGATAGTGTTTCTGTCCTCCTATTCTGTGGTAAGAGAGCCCTGCTAACCCAGAATCAAACCCACAATACTGGTGTATGTTCAGGAACTCTGTGGGGAAAACAGTACAGTATCTCTGAAGGCCACTGAAGCTCTTCTAGAACTCTGCTGCTGCTGGCATTAGCATTGCAGTTTCAGTCCAGTGTTGTTAGTGGAGAGAAGCCTGTCTTTCCATTCCATTAGGAAACATCTTCCCTGTGTGCAGTAAAGGAAGGCAGCTGAATTAAGTGTCAGTTATCCAGCTTGAAGGCTTAAGATCTAAAAGCTTGGAAATTGTTTTCTTCTATTTCTTATCAAACATCAAACTCAGACAGGCTAATACATCAGCTTATGTGAATGAAATGTTAGTAGTTTGTTACAGGTTCAAGAGGATGCCCACGCACAAAAAAAACGAAAATCCAACCATGACTGCCAAGCAAATTTACTTTTATTACTAGCATTAGCCAAAAATCCATACTGACCCTTGGTTCCTGCAAAGCTGCTGGGCAGAAGAAGGACATGGAGAGCAGGGTATTCATGCAGGAAGGCGGGCAGGCAGTGCAGCTTTGGGACATCCCCTGGATCCACATGGTGTGCATCCTGTCCATGTCACCCCTGCACCCAGAACCACACCTCACAGCTTCTCAGGAATGCCATTTTTCCAGTGTCATCTCACATCTGGCCAGAGCAGCTCGTGATCCCACCTCCATGCTAACAACAGCTCCATTGTGCATGGCTCCTCTTTGACAGGTTAAGTTCTCAGGATGGACCAATACATTGTTTCTCTTTCAAGGATCAAGTTCCCACGAGTTATACAGTAAAGTTTTCTTCCTTGTCTTGTCAATATGCACAAGAGCAGACCAAATATGGCAGGGCCTTAGACATGACTTCGGTCTCTGACACACAATTCACCCATCTTTCTCCAGTTTTGCTGTTCTGAGACTTTGGGAAAGAGCAATATGATACACTGGCCAGCCTGGATAGCTCAAAATCAGGTGTTTTTTTATTGTGTTTTTTTTTTTTTTTTTCTTTTCAGCTAAAAGACCAGTTCAAGAACAAACACTGACTTCAGTTGCACCAGCTCAAAAAATTACCAAACCTGCTGCAAAATATGGAGTGCCTTTAACTATCAGGAAGTCTTGTGGTGCAGCTAAAAAGCCTAATGAGAAGAAGCCATTGACTAAAATAAGACAGGTAAGATGCTAAGTTAGTTGAATTGAGCTGTTTCATTCATACCTTATTTAAATACTATACCTTCCTTTTCAAAATGTCTTGGTATGTGGACATGCCTCATGCACTTGCAGAGAAAGTAGATGTAGTAGTTTAAATGCTTGGCTTGCTTCATTAGTGATTGTTTGTTTAGTTTGTTTTAATATAATTTTTGTAAACTACTTTAGGCTTGGGTTTTAATTCCAAGGCTAAATTACATTTTTGTGCTTTTTTTTTTTGTTTTGTTGGTGCTAACAACTCTTAGAAATATTGGAAGCCTGTCAGGTATACCAAGATCATTTACACTGGATAGGAACCTTTACATCTTTTTTCTTTGTTTCAAAATAATTTCAAAGTTTCAAAATATGCAAACTTTTTCTGGCCATTTTGCATAGCGTTGTCAGCCAGAGAAACTGTAATTGAAAGAGGAGTTTCCCAGATTTAATTCCATGAGGTGGAGTCGTAGAGTACTTCTCATCTTTTTTTCCCATTGTCTTCTCTGTATTCCTTATTACATAAAACTTATATTCTCTCTCTCTTTATTTCATTAATTACTACATGGTCAGGAGGTTTTTTGCTACATCCAGTTTTGAGCTAGATGCACATGCCAAGCAGCTAGCAACCAAGAGGCTGCTGCCTCAGCAAGAGAACTCATTCAGATTTTCTTCTGAATAAGTAACTTGGTTGTTGTGGGGTATGTTTCTTTTTTTCTTCTCCCGTGGCACTTCAGGGAACCTAATACTGAAACCTCTATCCATCTGTCAAAATTGTAGGTGGATAGAAAATTATCCTTGAGATGCAAATTATCCATGAAGTTCAACAGTTACCAGGTTTAGAGAAAAGTTCATTGATCACACAAGCCTTACTGGCTCATGAAACACAGTTTGAAAAGGCAAGAAGGGAGAGTGCAGATTTCTTGGGTGTCGTTATGAGATCACAAGGTCTATGTGTTTTAAGGCTTGGTTGCAAAGCCATCTGTTGGTCTTTGTCTTGGGTTTCACCAGCCAACACTGATCCAACTTGCCCTGAGACTTAATGTGGCAGGGGACAGCCAAGGCAATATCCTCTTGCCATGGAAGGATTCAGTAAGGCTGCTATTTTAAGACTGTTTTTGTGAACTGTACCTAGTGATAAGATGCAGGATAGAAGCAATGGCTACAGCTTAATATAAATGCTCTCTGAGTCTGAGCTTGCAGCTCTTAGCTGGCTTTTCAGAGGAGGATGTAACAATCATCTCCTTTATTTAGTAATATTACATTAACATTATGTTATTACAAGGCTCTAAAGGTCTCCAACCTCTGCAATACTTGATTTTAAAGTACCCATTTGACAGGACTGCATGTTGTCTAAAGAAAATACTGTGAAGCTCTGTTCTAGCATGGTCAGAAAAAAAAGCTTTAAAAGTAATGATGGCTTTTTAAAGAAGATTTGAGTAAACAGCACTTTTTATTAACTATAGCTGCTTCTTTAGCAGGTATTCAGTGGTGACTGTGTTGTCATAAGTAACAAGAACCTTAGTTAGAGTTGGAACCAAGCAAAAGAGCCCTAGGATAACCTACCAAATCTTTTCTCCGAGATTCTTAATATCTAGGCCACCTCAAAGAGTTACTATAAAGAAAAGATTGTAATGAAGAGTGATACTATCAGAGAAGAAAAAATTAAGACAAAACAGATTTAAAAATCACCGCTTTCAGCTTTTGAAGAACTTTTAGTACAGGATGAACAAATACCCCTAGACCCTAGCAGTGCTTTTCACTTCAAACCTCCTGAGTAATCCAGTATTTTAAACCCCATTTAGTGCACAATCCGTTGTGACTTAAAGAATATGTTTTCTGATGGAATTTTTTTCTCATTCTGGTATTGTGCTGTCTAAGTTGAAGTTTCATCTTTTATGCAGGCATTTCCAATCCTATTGATGAAAATTATTCCAGTACAAAAAAGGAGGAAAACATTTGAGGTATCATGAAATCATCTGTTTTCAAACTGAGCAAAAGCCAAGTCCAAGCAAGAATGAAAAAATACAACCTTCAAACCTTTCCTCCTCATCTTTTTTCCCCAAACATTATATAGCAGTGATTTCTTTTTTTTTTTTTAGTCTTTGTGGACATACATCAGCAATTGGATCAGTAACCCATCTTGACAGAGACTTGACAGAGTAATGGCTCAGTAATAAATACCAAATTATATGCTTATTTTTCAGGAACCTTCAAAAAAGAAAAGGTTAGAATTGCCTGAAAAAGATAAACGCCAGAGAGAGCAGGTAGACAAGAGTCCTCGGATTTTTCTCTATTCCCCCATAGTAATTTTAATGAAATACCTTGTGGTGTGGTGTGGTGTGTAAGAATATGCAGCAGTTTGATTTCCCAGTTCCGTAACATCTTTAATCCTTACCCGTTGCAGATCAGTTTACCGAAGGCAGATGAAATGAGAAGATTGGAAAAAGAAAGGGTAAAATATGTTTAAAATGTGTTAAGAGTGAAGTTCAATTTTTACTTAGTGGTTCCTTGAATTTTGTTTTCCTGTATTGTTTTCTTCTTCAGATGGAACGAATAAACAGAGCCAGGGAACAAGGATGGAGGAATGTGCTTGGTTCAGGTGGAAGTGGTGTTAAGGTTGGCAGCAGATGCAGAAATGTGGTGCAGTCTGTTCTCCCCACCTTTGTTTATATGAACTGGTCTTCTCTTTTCAGAAAGATCTGCTCTTAGAGGTCAACTCTATTAATTTGTGGATAATTTGAAATAGTCTGTAACAGCTCCTCCCTGGACTTTTGGAGATTATGTGCAATTTTCATTTTTAATTTTTCCTAAATTTCTGAATCTCTTCTCTTTCTGCCAGTAATGGTTTTCATACACCACTTTCTGATTTCCATGCCTGCTTTTGCTGCTCTTCCTGTGCTGACTGTATGCATGAACAGCTTTCACATTCAAGTTTTTCTTGAATTTTTTTGTTCACAGGTTTTCATATTATAGTAATGTACCTCATTCCCAGTATTAAACACTTGCTTCTAAACATTCCTTGTTATTTAGCTACATAAGTTTTTCTGTATATCAGTAAGATGTTCAGGAGGAGGGTAAAAAATTCTGAGTAAATCTAATTTTTTTTAGTGCAGTGTGCTGTTTAGCCATTCACTTTGTGCATAATTTAATCTGATTCCTGTGACAGTTTCTTCTTCCCTATTTGTGCGTGTCATAGTTTCATGAAAACGTAACTGTCCTGGAAAGTAGTCTCTTGAAGTTAGTTGAATATAAGGGTCTGGGTACTTTAATCAGACAGAGCCAGTGCAGGAATTTAAGTAGTGCTATGGTGTAAATCTATCTGGCAATAGAAAGTGGATTGAAACACAGGGATTTGTTGTGGTGGTAGTGAATCTTACGAAAATCCTGGGCATAAACATGCTTAGTAGGGTTTTTGTAAGCAAGCTTTGACTGAGCAATAAAATCCAAATGGATAGAGGTTTTATTGCTATTCCTTGTACAAAAATGAGGAGTACACAAACACTGACCAGGTTTAAGTAGCTGCTTATTAAATATTTAATTTTGAAATATCTTAGGATGTGTTCCATGCATCATGTAAGTAAAGCTTAAATATCAATGCTAACTTAGGCATACCAGATTTTAGAAACTACGAAGTGCTGATCTAATGAAAAAAAATTCAAAAATGAAATTTTCCTCCTGTGTTGGCCTCCTTTCTTTCAAGATCACACTGGCAGGCACCAATACAAGCTCCCATACGACATGATATGCATGCATACCCATATTTGGATGAGAGCTGCATGTGTTCCTGAACACAGTGTTTCTGATAAACTCAGAGTTTTACTGTGAACATATGAACTGTTCTATTGTAGCTCCAGCTGCAATCTGTATTCTCAGTTATCTAGGGAAACTGAGGCTAGTGAGTGTGCCTGTTTCCACCAAGTGTTGCTGGTGTAAAACATGGTAGCTGGAAGAATCATTCAGATGTCTTCTTCAAATAGCAGAGATGAGTACAAATCATACTGCAGGCTGCTAGTTTAACATCATTTCAGGTTTCCATATACTATTATATTATTCTTGACTTAATTATCTTTTTCCTTTCTCCAGCATGAAAACAATATATCCAGCAACTCCCTGACAGAGCTGTTGAATAGCATTGTTCAAGCTTTCCAATAACCCAGCCATACAGCTTCTCACAAAGGCACAATGGTGTCATGCACTGCATGATTCTGTCCTCCTGTTTTCTTTTTGGGTTGATTACTGGCACCTGTTTCTGAGGAAAAGTAGAGAAAGAGGTGGCAACTGTTTGGCTTTGGATTGTGGTTCTAGCAGGAGCTGTATCAGTCTGTTCTCCAGACTGTTGAGGAGCACCTGCTTCATATCATTTGCCTAGAGAATGATGATAATTCTCTAATATTTCTTTAGATTTTGGAAACTGAACTCTAATAATGATAGGTGAAACCTTGAATAGTGTCTAAAGTAAGACTTTTCCTTCTATTTGTAGAAATTATAGTCTTGCATAGTTATTTTTATTCAGACCAACAGTCTACCTGCGTATTTGTTTGAATGCCTAAATAAATCCTTGATTTACTACTCTCATCTGGATTATGGAGAGCCATTGATGAGCACTGAACAACTGAAACTCAGAATATGAGATAAATTCCATTGTCAAATATAGTCTCTTCAAGAATTTCTAAACCAGCAGTCTTAAACCTGTCACACCTGTTTGAATTTATATTAAATACTTCAGACCACTCTGGAAGGAAGATTGACACTATTGTTAAAACACATTCAATAGTTTTACTGGCATGGGCTATTTGACTGTTTTCCCCAGGAATAAAGGAAACCTTTTTATGCATGTGCTGACAACCTTAACCTTGTTTTGCCAATTTCACATTTTCTGCATCCATCCTTGGCTATTACTGTACATAGCTGCTTGAAACATTTTTTTTTTCATTATTTTCACTTGAAAATTCTGCAGGAATTTTAATGCTTTGAGAATGATAGAGATAATTTGCATAAACCTGTACCTTGTGGTAGGTGTTCCCCTGATCTGAGCTTTAGTAGAGAAGCATTTCAAATCTAGTGATGGAAATGAAGTTGTAGGTTGGTGGCAGTGGGGATTCTCAGATCAGTCTGCAGAAGTGTTATTCAGCAAACTTAGAACTGTGCTCAACTGTTTCCATCTTCATTTTAAAAAATGTGTATTTGTCTATAAGTCACAATTCAGATGGAATTGTGTCACTTTTTTTGCTAAAACTTTGACTTTTGCCATGTAATATTATCTATCTCTGTTTACACTTCAATGGAGTTGTTTTCAGTGACTTTCAAAGTGTGTGACAGACTGCTTATGTTTAACTGGACTATTTTTAAAGGAAGCTAAAATGGTGTTTTATTCTGGACTGCTAACCAAAAAAAAAAATTATCTGTCTTGTAATTCGCTAAAATAGGGGCATGCCAGGGATAGAACTAGGGCCAATTTAGAATGGTTGCAGAATATGTTAATATTATTACTCTGCTGAAGAGGTAAAAATTGGAAGAGCCTATTAAAACCAGTATTTGAGATTTCTGCCTTACCCCTTTTGGTTTCCAGGCACCATATTATGTTGGTGGAGGTGGTGTTGGTCCTTTTCCTGTGTCTTCCAGAGGACGCTATGAACACTATCATGCTATTTTTGACCAGATGCAACAGCAAAAGGAAAATGTCTTCAGAGTAGCTGAAGAGAAGGAAGCCAAATTGAGGGCAAAACTACAAGACCGAGGAATTGTTGAAAGGTATGACTACCTTCCATTAGAAGTTACATGTGTTCTGCTTTAGATGAAAGTAACAAAAGTTACTGTACGTATTTATCTACAGAGGAATTCCACCTGGAACACGTCCAGGAGTTCCTAAGGGACCTGCAGGTCATCACCATTTACCCGATGTTGGTGCAGTTAGGAAAAAAGGGAAAAGATTGAAGGAGGTGTCTAAACAAGCCAATGCAAACAGGTTGGACTGTGACAATCCGCGCATCTGTCCCTCCGTGTTAGATTCTTGTTCTGTGTCTGGTTTCGTTTAGTAGTTGAGCATGTCTCCAGATCACTTCTATTTCATCGGTATTGTGCTGTCTGTTTGTGTGTTAGTCCCTCACACACCACAATTCTTTTAGAGCCAATGGAGATCTATTACAGCCAGCACTGTGATTCCAGGTCTGGTCTAGCCAGGTGGAGCATGGCAAAAGTAAAGAGGACGGGAATGTTGGAGTGCCTGAAAATAGAACTTTAATGGTGGTCTGCTCACAAACGCAGCAACCACACCGTTTAGGAGGCAGCATCCAAGGCCTGGGGGCATGGCTAACTTAACAATATATGAGGTTATCTGGGGGCAGGGGTCCAATCCTGAATGGGGATAGAGGCATGACTTTATATGTCAAAGGTCCCGAACCAATGGAGAACTAGAACTAGAGACATGACCTATTTTGGAATGATGCCATTAGCATCCTAATTTCTATATTCTCACCTCCCATGGTCTCAGGTTTATGGTATCTGCATAGGATACCTGCGCTAAGGTATTACCCATCTCAGCTCAGTTGCCACAGAGATTTTGGCTTTTCCAATAATGAAAAAAATAGTTTGCTAACCATATGTACCTAAAGTAGTTTTCAGACAAAATTGTTAGCTTAATGTGGTTGCAGATAACAAATAAGCTTCCTCCTTTGCTTTGTTCATCGTTACACTTTTTGTGTTACCTGACAAGATGCTTCCTTCTCCCATCTTACTCTTCCTGCCTTCTCTGCACCTAAGTGTTTGTAGTGTTGCAAAGTGTCTGGTATGGTCTCAGAATTGTTGGCTCCTGTTTATTGATCAGTGGGAAACTTCTAGGAGCTTTCTTCATTGAGATGTGAATGCCAGGTGTTACAATAGTAGGCAACTTCTAATTCGGTATTCAAATAGTGAATTAGAAGATCTAAATCTAATTACTGTAAGTAGGGTATTTTTAGATTTGAAAGGATTGTAAGTAAGAACTGGTTTTCTTTTTAACTTTTTTACTCTTTCAAATAGCTTCTTCAAAACTTCTTTGCTCTCCTTTAGGTCTCATAATATGTCCCAAAGAACTGTGTTTGCAGCTGTGACTAGTAAATAGGAAAATACCATTTTCCTAAAAGTTCAGTACTGTGAATGTTACTAACTAAGCTAGAGGCACAAATTTTTTTCTTCTTCACTATTTAAACTTCTGCAGAGCCAATGATCTGTTCCATGGAGGAAGAAATAAATGGAGTTAATGCAAGAAAAAGGAAGTGGCCAAAGAAATAATTTATTCTTATAAACTAAATTAATTCAATTTTATGTGCTAATATAATATGTACTTGCAATTACAGATTTTTTACTATTTTAAAATTTGCGGCAATAACATCATGCTTAATACTGATATTACAATTCTGAGAGCTCCGAGGTGTATTTTATATTCTTTATAGTAGGTTGGACTGTTGTGAGATAATTAAAATTCTTCCTGGTACAACCCAGTACTGGGACGTATCTTTTGCCAGCTGTATTTAAATGTTTCCTCCACTATTTATTCTCAGTGCTTTGCACAAAGTGCACAATCTTCAAGTTGAAGTCTTTCTCATTGTACTACCACTATTGTAAACCTAAGTATATTCAGTGTTAGCAATCTTGAAAAATTGTCTCAGGCAGAAGAGCAGCCCAGAAGAAATCTAGTTGAAATGTTTTAGCAAAATGAGTCATTCACCTTTAGAGTAAGAAAAAATATTTTCATAAAATGTTGAGATAAGATGTTCCTGTGAATTTGGTTTGAGACAAATAGGATTGTCTTGGTTTGGGTTTTGTTGGAAAGACCTCTTTTCCAGCACTGTAAGGTTCATGATGTGTGACAAACTTCAGCTGCATGACAGGGCTTTGCACAGATTTCACTGTCCACCAATTGAGTTCATATGTAATTAAAATCTAGAGTAAAAATCTTTCAGGGAATCGGCTATGTGTAGACAAATGTTTGTTTCTTTACCAGTAACACCTGTGTCTATTGTCTTTTCAGAGCAGTGTTTGTTTTATTGTACCAAAGTAGTTTTATCTCTGTCTTCCTTTTAATGAATTGTAGCATGTGGAAAAAAATTCATTTCCTTTTTGATTGGGGGGTGAAGGGGCAAAATAATAAAATGCAAGCAGTTTAATTAGTGTGTTAATTAATTATGAATTACTAGAGCTTCCTGTATTGCAAAATGATTATTTCTTTAACTTCCTCAGCCTAATGGATGATTGCTGTCAGCATATTCCAGTTTATTCCTGGCTGATACCAAACCCCCAATGGTCCTCAGTTAAAGGAGGCTCAGGGAACCTTGGAAGGGCCTCATCATTCTACCATTTATAGAATCTTACACCATTTCTGAGTGTTTTGGTTTTATTTTAGTATGAAACTTATCTGGGTCTATTTATAACAAATTTGTTACTGGTTCCTCTATGATCTTATGAATGTACTCATAGAGTTGCAGGATGCTCAGTTACAGTAACCTAAATGTAGCCTTCTTGTCTGCCCAAGCAGCTCCCTGACCCGGGGTGAAACTTGTCAAAAACCAATGGTCTTGTTATGGCTAATTCTAGGGTGGGAAAACAAAAAAATCCCCCAAGGTTCCCTAAAAGGAATTGCCAGAACACTCTGAGAATATCAGNCTGAGACACTTCCAGAAACAATCATACCAAGATTGTGTTTTGACATTCATTTTTGTTTTGATGACAAGGATCTGGAAGGACAACAATACAGTGTTTTGGATTTATTTTTTTAACAGTTCTTCTCAACTTTAATAGTTTTTCTTTTACTAAGCCTATTTTCCTCCATTTTGTGAAAGTGTGACTTGTATTTTGGCTGATAAAAGGCATTTTTTGAAGATGCCTTACTCATATAAACTTACTTTTTTCCCCCGAGTGTTCTAGTTAGAATAAGTGTGGGGGGAGGACAGTGGGGGTGGTGGTGTTTAGAGTGTCATATTTCAGAGACTTTCATCTTGCTGTGTTGAAATTACTCAGGCAAAAAGGATGGATAGCTGCAGATAGAGCAAAGCAAGTTGAAGAATTCTGGCAACGAAAGAGAGAAGCCATGGAAAACAAAGCTCGAGCTCAGGGACACATGGTATGAAATCTGGTCTTGCTGTGTGTATTACTGTTTCAGCATGCTTGGTCAGTCTTTGCAGTAGCATCATAAGTGAAATGCTAAATATTTTCCTTAAATCTTTGGAAAAGAGAGAGAGAATGGGAGATAAGTTTTCTGCATTTTGTTGCTAATTTTAATAAAATGTAGCATAATTGTGCAGTACATTTCCCATTACTTTAAACTTATTAACAAAGAAAATTATCTTTGCACGTGTCTAACTCACTATTGTGAATTTTATAAGATTCATTTACTTTTTTTTTCTGTTTATACTTTGGAGTCTTGGTTAAAACTAAACTTTGTAGCTTGAACCAAAAATGAAGTTTGATTAAACTGATGCAGCTAATGGTCTGACATAGTAATACATTCTAGGGAAAACACATTCTGCTTATTGAAAAGGTATTATAAAGTCATCCGTATCTGTCAATGTTGACCTTTATAAAACCTTTGCTCTTTAGAAATTAAGTAGAAGATAGTTTCATAAAATGTTCTTTATGCTTATGGTTCTAAATTCAGTATTCCTTTATGAAGTTTGTTGAAAACATATATTGGAAATGACTGTGTGTTTTGATTACATGGAGGTTTTTACTTTTTGAGTACTTCTCCACACTATTTATATGCAATTGAGTGACAATATCTTTGTCAGCTGCTGAAATTGAACTGTGTGCTGGATTAGCAGTGAGATGAGACCAACTTCAGATTTATAGAAGCATCTCCTGAGTTATACCTGATAATCAGATTATGATTTAAAGCCAGATCTTAATGTCAGGGATTATTTCACTTACAGTAAGCTATTCTTAGGTACTTTGAGTCACTGCTTTGATGATGAAGTATCCTTAGATTAGTATATATGTTTTAAAATACTAGTCTTCCTCTCTAAAACTTTGGTTTGGTTTTTTAAAACCTTCAAGACCAGTAAATAATTTTGAAAAAAATGAGCAATTCTTGTCACTACCTCTTCTTGGACAAGTTACTAGTAGTACCTACTTCCATTTTGTTCTTGAGTTTGTTGGCATTAAGATAAATTTATGAGATTAATTAATTTAAGATACCCAACTATTCAAGTTAATGCTTCCCAGTTTTCTCAAATGTGTTCAGTGAGCCTAAATGTTTTATTCTTAGATGGTTCCCATAAAACAGGGAGGTCACAGAACCTTTAACTCAAAGTTAAAAAAGTAACTTCCAAATGTTTAAGATTTATAACTCAAGCCAGAGTACCAAATCCATTTTTGGATTTGCCATTGAAAGCAGAAGTTATCAACAGCTTCCTTCTATTTGTGCAGGACGATAATTTGACTAGCTGGCAGTTGTTCTCATATAGTCTGTTGTTTGGACAATGTTGATCTGAAAGGAGAAATCATCAGCTAATAGTCAACCTTTTGTCTGGTGACTGCCAGTAATTTACTCAGCTTCTATTAAATATAATTGCTGTCAATTTTAATTTTCAACTGACAGTCTAAATTTGACTCACTAGTTGAGTTGATGGTACTTTCAGACATCTGTTTTTTAGGACAGCTGTTGACCTAATTTGCTACTTCACTGTAGCTGCATGGCATTGCAAAATATGAGTTCTGGTCTTTGAAAATTTGATGTAGGCAGATGAGTAAAATTAACAATCTACAAAAAAGAAAATCAGTTCTCAAAAACCTTGCTTCCAGTTTCTTTCTGAAGAGCAGTTACATAAATCACCGTCAGTGATGGAAATACATAAAATAACTTCAGTGCAAGAACAAAGAACAATGAAATTCCTTCAACAGTGCCAGTAAGCTTTTATAAAGCTCAGGAACATGTATTAAAAAGTTTTAAAAACCCCAAATATTTTCTGAAAAGATGAATATGAAAAATACTCTTTTCTATTTTGTGTGGCTTAATGCTCAAGCTGAAATCAGCATTCATGGAA
>WEIU01015896.1:0-20198 GCA_013389925.1 Aegithalos caudatus
TTCAACTACCAGGATAGAGTTCTACCATTTTTCTGAGACTGATCTAGAACTTAGAGTATAGGAGGAGGGTGAAAGGAGAGAGAACCTCCTCTTTTACACTCAGCAAACCTCAGCTTAACCAAAATATCTGATGTCATCCTTAATAAGCCCAGCTACTTTTTAGCACATAAGAAGTGAAAGAAACATGTTTACATATCTTGGAGGAGTATTAAAGAGCTGCTGAGAATTACTTATTTAGAGATACTTCCTAGAGTGTAAGATAAGAAAAAATAACTAATCCTCAAATACGTAGAACCAGTGTCTTCCTGGACCAAACTGTGGAGAACTTCCTGCTAGACTATGCAGCTCAGGCCCTTACCTAATAGAGCTAAACCCATTGCTGACATTTATCTTTGAACAGCAGCCAAAGAGGAGAATGTCCAGAATATTATTAAGATGCAGACAGAGTAGGATGTGACCCTGAATAAGTTTTATTAAAAATATATATATTGTACAGAAAGCAGTGATGTAGAATGTGCAGGGAAAAGGATTAGACTGGGAGAAAAAGAGTAAGGGAATGGTCAAGCTCTGCCTTGTTGAGTTTGGTTTCCTTGTTGAAACCATGGCCACATCCCCACAAATTTCAGAGACAATTTTGTGCCAGTGGGATGATATCATATATCATCTAACTGAAGGAAAGAATTTCCTTAAGAATGTGGAGGACATTGCATCTAATGGATGAGATGAAAGAAGTAATTGCCCTGTTGGAAGATCTGGTCAGATGTTGTCAAACTACAGAATGCAGATGGGAGTGCAAAGTCACTTTGATATTTTGGGATTTTTCTTAAATAAGGATTATATAGTATTTGTCCATAACTGATCTTTCCAATTACTTTTTTTTCATTTATGTGCTATAAGTCACTGTTGACATCATCAGTAATTAATAGTGAAACAACAATTTTTTCTCATTTATTACTGTAGATGTTTCATATTCCCTTTTAAGCAGTTGTGAGTATTCTGCAAGAAGGCAGTACCAATGGTAATTTTCTCTATTACTACTGTAATTACTTATTTCCAACCACAGAGGCAGTGCTTGAAATTATCAGCTCTGTCAGGAAGAAAATACTACTGTTTTCTTTTAATCACTTTTCTGTTTCCCGTTCTTATATTTTATGCTCTAATTCAACAAGTTTTTTATTTTTTTAATAAGTTTTCATATTAAAAAAAGTTTTTAAACCTAACAGTAATGTTCCTGAAGTTCATTACAACAAACAGTAGCATTTGTCCTTGAAGATGGCTTGTGACTGGAATGTGTAAAATCATACAAATGGTATTCTGTGCAATTACAGCATGTAGGCTTCACCCTTTAGTATCTTTTAAATTTCTATTAAATGGTGAAAGAAAAGCCACACGTTCCTCATATCCCTTAAAATATGGTTTCTAAAAAGAATATGTATGTTTTAAGAGTGTATGTTTACTGTTGGATTTTTTTGCTTAAGAAAATGAGTATTTATTCTGGTATATGGTATATGAGCACTATATCCAGTTATATTTTCAGAATTCTGCATTTTCTTAACTGTTGAAGCACATAGTAAGTTAGAAACCTGCTTTTCTGTGGGCTTGCTACAAGAGATGGTCATCAAAGGCTTTATCTGTCAAATCTCCTGCTCTTTCTGCTTATCTATGAGAAAGCAGACCTGAGATCTCTAAGACCCCACTTTCACTAACATCAGCTCAACGCTACGTTCAGACTGAGAAAAGCTCCTCAGATGCCAGATAGCAGTACCTCTCCTTAGTCCTCTTCAGCTCAGGAATCACAGGTACTGTGCTGATTCACTGAAATAATTATTATTTAAAAAAATGACAGAGCATTCCTACTAGGGTTGGAAGAGAGAAAAGCCAGTCATCCACTCATATCCATCATGTCTTCATGTCTGCTTGTGCCTTCATCAGCAGGGGGAAGATGGGGTAGAGACAGATGTGTGCATTGCAGTCAGGTTTTTAGCAGTCTGTTGCAGCTGATCAAAGCTGCCCTTGTGTTTGGGACACTCAAAATGTTTCCCCCTGTACAGATGTTATGTGATGTAAGAGAAAGTAATTTCATGCTCTGTTTGTCCCCCTGAGACTTATTCTCCTCCACTGTGTTGCTGATTGTAAAACTGCAATACCTGTTCAGTCTCTTTCTATTCTCCCAGTGTAGTTAAGATTTCTTACACCTTTGAAAGAATTTAGGAGGGAACCAACAGACAAACGCTGAATATTCCTACTTGTTTGTGCATATGCATAGGGATGAAATGGAAACCTTGCTTCCTTAGGAAGGTGGTGGAAAAAAAAGCAAATATTTCATTTGTGAAATGGAAGACATGGTAACTATTTAGTTACTGCTTTCAGTGAAGTATTGCTTTTTTCCTTTTCAAAGTTATTAGATTTGTTTTGTAAATTATCCTAGAAGCTATGTAGAAAGCAAGGCTATTACCGTTGTTAAGCAACAGGACTTCGGCCAAGATATTTTTACAGTGACTGATTAGTAAGCTTGACTGCAATATATCTCTCCATTACTTTAATTAAATGGAAAGGTAACATTCTCTAATGGATTATGGCATAATGCTGCCTACCATTAAATGGGATGGTTGTGTCTTGAAGTTGCACACAATGGTAAGAGATGAAGAAAGGACACACAATCTTTGATTATTCTCTGCTGAAACCTTTTAGTGATTGATCTGGGTCCTGGTTCAGTCTTAGTCATGTGAACACACTATAGCACTGAAATAAAGCACTTTACTGACTTGAGCAATATCTGAGGAGCTCAGGGTGCAGGCAAAACTCAAATCCATCCAGCCACATAGGCAGATTCTGAGCTCCTCAGAATAGGACCTGGGTGAGTTTAGAACCAGTATGAGTAGCAATCATGAGCAGCCAGTGAAACAAGCTGACTATCCTAATGGGTCCAAGATCTTGCTTTGTTCTCAGACACACTAGTCAGGGTTGAAAACTGAGACCTCTACTGATCTTTCAAATAACTGACCAAAGCTCACTTTTTACTTTTAGCCCCACAATGGCCGCAAGATGTGGAAGATGAATATTCAGTACCTTCTCTGACTGAGGTAAACCTCCCATTTTCTCTGTCAGGAGAGTAACCTAACCCAGAAAAGTTGAATTATCCTGTCTGGACCGAACCTTTTGCAGCAAACAATATGATATTTCAGAGACAGGGAACATGATGCTGAAGCATAATGATCATCCCAAATTCTAGAGACAGACCTGGATTCTGATCCTTTCCTCAACTTATATGAGGAAAATCAGCAGTGCCTAATCTCTGCTATGAATGCATGCTAAGCATTGGTGGAATGCATGAACAGGGCCTTGCAGACCACAGCTTCAGTTAGAGAGACATCTGTCAAAATTATGCTTCAAGAAGCTAAATTTCTTTTTGGATATCTAGATCTGATGGGTGACATTTCAGTACCCCTGAGGAAAAGGTCAGCTTTTGTGTATTTTTTGCACTGCTCAGTGCAAATTCTGGCAAGGAAGAAGCAATCAATGGCAAGCTGACTGAACTGACACCACCTGCCTTGCTGTAGGTGGCATCAAGCCTTTCTAGAAAGGCCTTTTAAAATAAAACAGTCAGTTTAATAAAGCATATATGAACTGCAATTTGAGAAATGCTGGATTGTTCTTAATTTTTAATTGCTTTCTGTTGTTTTTATTTTCCAAGTTCTCGTGTGAATTAATGTAGCACTGACCAAATCTTTTGCACTGTAATTGGGACAAGAATTTCTAATTAATGCATTGTGTTGTATATAGCAACAAAAACATTTCTAGACACAAATGAAACCAATTCTAATGACACCATCCAAAAATACAATGATTCTGAGTCTTCACTAAAGATGAATACTGTGGCAGATTTTATTTACAAATGCATAAACAACTACAAGAAAAGAAAGATTACAAGTCTGTCAGATAAGATTATTATCCAAAGTATGAAAAGACTACTCAAATATTTCTAGTGTCTGATTTTTAGCTTGTCTACCTTCCCCATTTTTTTTTAATGTTTACTTGTAGAGACTATTAATACCTGGGGTATCATTTGACATTTCTATACATGTTTACCCCATGCTATCAGAAAGATCACTGTTGGTTGTTTCACAGTTTTTTCTCTGCTGTATCTGGTATTACATGCCCTCTCTGCTTATAGCATGTCAGCCTTTTCTCACTGAGAAGTAAAATTGTAAAACTGAATGTTCCAGAATAACTTGTAACATGTTCTCAATTTTAATATACTTCCCAGCCTTTAATATGATAATTTTATATTTTTAAACTTCTGGTATGGTTTGAACTTGAGCTTGTTTTCTTACTAAAACAAGAGATATGCCAGAATATTAATTTACAGATCCTGAGATGTTATAATGAAGAAGCCAAATCTGGAGTTGCTAAAAGGAGTATTTTGATCTAGTTTGAATAGTACAAAAAGAATTTGTGAAATAGACGAAAGAGTTTCTTGGACCTTGGGAGAAAGTTCATCAAAGTAATTATTATAAAAAAGTGAAATCTCACTTTTAATACAGTCACTTAAGACACTATCATCAAAATAATACCTAACAATATTATAAGTAGCTCTGTAGAGCTTTGTTGAATTTGGAGCTGCATAGCTCAATGTACCATGTAAGTGCATATAATGTCTTAGTCTGAATAAAAAAATATAGAATATAAACAGAGATATATTATGCCTGTCATGGGATTTCAGCATGGAAAGCTGAGACATATCCACAAATAAACTGTTTTAGAAAATCAAGTAATTTGGAGAATTTTCTAACAGAAAATAAGTATGGAAATAAACTTGTGGTTCTTGTTCTCTGGCAGCAGATGTCACCTGGGTCTGCTGCATGGTCCTGCACTTAGTGTAGTCCCAGCCTCTGAGTACCAATATTTGCATGAACTACTCAAGTGCAAATGGGAGCTTTGCCCTTTGGGGTGCTGTAGTGTTGGACGGATGAGGAGAGACGGCTAGCAGGAGATGCTGTGTTTTGTGTATCCCAGTAATACTTCCTCTGCTCTTTTAATTTATAGAACTAAGAGGAATGATACAGGGCTCTAAATGATCTTTACTGTAACTGGTAAGGATGGCTTCTTTCTTACCTTGATTGTGAATGCAGGTTGTTTCTTATTTAAAGAAAACCTTACTAATAGTTTGTACTGGTAGTTTCACTTAAGGAAGGAGGGAATAGCAAGAGTGGTAGCCAGGGGCCTTGAGGTCCCTGGTGATGTGGAATCCAGTAGCATGTAGGTGCATGCAGAGGAAATGCTGTCTGTGGTGCCAGTGGCTGCCCACAAGGCAGCTGTGGCAGTCCCTTCATGGTCTAGTCCTCTGGGTATGGCACAAATATTGTTTCCATTTCTGTTTCCATTGACAAAACACCCTGGTAAAAGAACAATGTCCTTTGTCCCCATCTATGTCTCTCTTTGTTCTATTTATAAAACAAGACAGTGGTGAAGATATTTAGTGATGATACTGTTGTAGCAAAGCATCTTGAGATTGACAGATGTTATAGAGCAATGATATTAATGTCAAGAGGCAGTTACTGCCACAGATGTAAATCTGGATAAAAAGTATCACACTGAGCAATTCTGACAAAACAGCATTTTTCTAAAGAAAATGGAACCATCTTGTGGGACTGTATTGCTTCTAACACCATTTTTGACAGGAATGTGTTAAAATGATTTGTTTTACCTTTTTGTTTCATTTCTGTTATATCAAAATATTTCATATGAGGTATGAAGTTATTTTTTCACATCTTTTTTTCTTTTGGCTGCTTATGAGCTCTCTTTTAGATTCTGTCCTGTGGGTTTTCCTACTAGGGTAATCTTTCTAACCCAGGTAGATTACTTGATAACATTGCTTGTCCTCAGTCTGATTGGTGGTAAAAGCAGGCTTTGTACTTTCTCTTTGTTTTTTATTTTTTTTAAAGAGAAGCAACTATCTCTAGTTGTCAGTCCTTGATATGTTCAAACCTTTCTGTGTGATCCCCACAAATCTTCGGTCTCAGTATGGAGCTCTCTCACGTGTTTGAAATCCTCTGACTGTGAGAGTGCAACATGGTTAATGTTAAAGAACATTTTCCTCCAGGAGAGCTGGGCATGTGAGTAATTACAGAGCCTTGGAACAGCATCTTTTAAATAGATATACTGTTTATTCACCCCAACGTATATGGGGTGCAAACAGGCTGGGGCTCACCTACTACAACACTTCTTTGGGATCTGAAGTCTTGAGAAATGACTTCAGCTCATTGCCACACCATTGCAATGGCCTCTGTCTAACTTGGCACTGAGAGACAGACTTTTCTCTTCCTGCTGCATGTTCCCCTCTACTTTCCTCCAGGCTGAGGTCCTTAACAGTTCAGTGGTCTTTCTAACCTTGAGTAATGGGCTGGTGAAAGATATTTCTTACTGAATGATTCACCAATTACTTCCCCTGAGGGCTTCTAGCATTCTGACTGAAGATATCCTAATGATGACATTACTTTGTTTTCTGCTCATTATGGCTTGCAGACCTCTTTGATTTAACTTCACAGAACCAACCAAAATAATGTCAAATAGGTAAAAACAGACACATCAAAGCCTCAGACATAAAATAAGAAAGAAAAATCCACTTCCAAAATAGCATTTTGGTGAGGATTATAAGAAAATATTTTCACTCCTCAAATAAATTAATGAAATTAGATTTTAGACAAGATATCTAAAATGAGAATTTGATATGCAAGGAAGCATTTGTGTTAGATTTTTAGTTTTGGTTTTATGATAATTTTGCTTAGTGTTTGTTATCTTCCCCTTCCATTTCTATTCAATGAAATCATCTAAAACTAGATTGGATATTGGGATTGTACAGTGGTCAGAGATAGAAATACAGAGGAAAGTCAAGGACTACAGCATAATTGTACTTGTTTAGTTGTGTCCCCACTCTATTGTTAAAATAGCCATTAAGAAATGCAGGAAAAGGGTGAAAATACAGGATTATTTTTAAAGGAGTAATTTCTTCCTGTAGTACTGTGGTCTCTTTTATTGGGAGGAGCTATTCCCAAGTATATATTTGGTATATCTAACTTTGAAAGAAAAGTAGTTAAAGAAATGGAGAATTGAAAAATGGGATATGATGTAATATCTTGTATCTTTCCTTAATAAGGACAGCATACATGGTATATAGTAATATGTCTGAGTAATAAAATATGCACTGTAATGACATGAGAAAATTACTTTGAAGCTGCAGAAAGTTGAAACTATCTGAAAAATTATTTAAAAATTAAGGAGCTGAAGAAATAGATGATAGTAGATTAGGGAAGTGCTGAGATAGGGGCACTGGCTGTACATTGTTCCTGAAGGTATCATTTTGAACAGATAATTTGTAATGTTTTGTTTAATTTTGTAGATATGAAAGGAGGTTTGAAACCCTCATATGGACTGTTTTCAAGGCATCCTTGGCTTCTGGTCCAGATCCACGTACTTACAATTTCAAGTAAATGCCTGTAAAGTCTATTGTATCATACAATAGGAAATAATCCCCCTGGTAATCACAGTTCTGAAAGCCACTGAGAGATTTATTGCAGAAAACACTTATTTTCAAGATGCTTCAAACACTTCATCTTCTTATAAATTGATCAAAACACCTATCCTCATTATCAATCAGTACCATGTTTGTTTAGCTAAACTTTTTAATTTCTGTTCCTATCACCCACTGGAGGACAAAAGACTACTCAAGAGCAGGCTGTAATAGTTGTGTGATGCTTTTAGACATCAAAAAATATTCAATTACTTATTTTGTTAAGTAGGTGTTTCATTGCTGGGATTTCTTTCATGTTTATGATTTTTTTCCCTGTGGCATATTTGTGCTAATATAGTGTGTAGAAACTTTTTTTTTGCTAGAAAAAGGAAAATCCCTTCAGATTGTAAGGCAAGTAAAACAGCATAGTTTTTGGAAAAGACAAACACATCTTAATTCTTAGATATATTCTTAGTTTCCTTATTTTCTAGGAAGAAAAGAAAAATCTTTCCAGTGATGTATGACAGAACTCAGCAACTAAAGTACTGAGAGGAATTGTATGCTTACCATGACTGATTAACTTTCTCCTATACCTTTCAAAAAGGAATGTAATTTTAGCATTTGGATTGCTAAACCACAGCTTAAAGTCTAACTTCTCTGGTAGCCAACACATCCTATTGCTATTTAAAAGCATTTAGTGAAATGCTAAAATAGGATTCTAATCAGGCTAATATGTATTTTGTATGCCATAATACAGGAAAATATTTCCATATGCTTATGTCTTTGAATTACAATTCATTTTTTTGTAATCTTTGAATTATTACAATTACAATTAAATAAATATTACTTCATTTTTAGTAATAATTGAACTGAAGGATCACAAATTAACCTTTAATGCAGTTTTATTTAGTTTCATTAAGAATCCACACAGTAATGTGTGGTGTATTTTTAAAATAATATGCTAGATACTGATTCTTCAATTCTGCTCTTTTTGTCAGTCAAGAATTGATAGCAATAATAGTGTTCAAATTATCACAACCATAATTTTATTGTGTGGTTTCCTATCAGATGGCCTCATGCTCTACTTTATTTTATTGCTGTTACCTATTAATTTCACTCAGTGTTTACCAGAAATAAATGTTGATATATTTTTTATCAGTCAGATATGAAAAGTAAATAAAAGATATGTTTATATTTATTTGTGTAAAAAGCTCATTCATTTATCTGTGTCTTCTTATGACCACTGGTACTGGATATGTGAGTACTGCTACATGAAGTGGGAATGAAAACAGTCTTATGCTCTGTAGACAATAATCTGCTGATGGTATATGCAAGCTTTTACCCGGTGCCCAAAAAGGCACCTCACAACTGAAGAATGTATGATTCCAGTTCAGTGTACTCTCTACATGGGTTAATGCTAGAAAATAAAGAAAATATCCTAGATGTTACTGACAGCAAGTTTTGTCAGAAAGTAGGGCAGTGAGGAAGGCAAAATGACCACAGTTTATCCAAAACTGAGATAATCTTTTATCGCTGTATAATGGACATTGAAACTAGGCTTTCACAGCGAATAAATTTTTTAAGTCTGAAAACCTAAGAAGAGCCATGTATCCCTCAGAATTAAACTAATTTGCATTCATGTATTGCTGAAAAAGAGTGCTCTTTAGTTTTGGGAACTCTGAACCCAGGGGGAAATCAGATAGACAAATTTAGCACAATGACTCATTTTTTTTTCTGGCACGTGTGTGTCTGCATCAGAAGTCAGATGGAGTAGCCTAAAGCTGAAAGTTTAGTTTTCCCATTTTAACAGTTCATAGATAAAGGAAACTAAAATCATTACTATATGAAAATTAATCAAAAAATCAGTCAGTATGCTTTAAGTTTCCTTTAGAAAAGTTGGAATAGCATAATTTTCTAAATTGTTTCCCAGATTGTCTGCTAGAAGGTATTGCACTGCAGTGCAAACTGTTGTTTCTGTTACTATAGAAGCATCTGGTGGACCTGAACAATATATGGCCATGTTTTGTTAGGTGCTCTGTGAATACTGAAGATGGAAAAGTATCTTTGGTCTCAGGCTTAAATCTGTATTCTGTCAACTGTTTGAGAAGTAAATTTTCTGTGAATATTGATACAAAAGAGATAAAGGATGCAGGCTCAGAAATCCACTAGTGCCATGTTCTTCTTATCAGAATAGAAAGTTTCCAATTTCACTAATTCTTTATTTCTTCTTTTGGATATATTGCAAATAGAGAAGTTGCACAGTAAATGCAAAATGTTGTATATACTCCTTCTTCCATATTTCTGTTTTGTTTTCTTACAGGTAAGTATTTAAGTGTACGTGACAAACAATAAAGAGCAACGATAAGTACAAAAACTTTTCGTTTTTTATCTCTGCATGCAAAAAAATTATATTTCTTGTTCTGGAGCCACCAAAGTGATCAGAATTTCTTCTTTCAGTGGCCTGTGATACTGAGAAGACAGCACTCAGAACAATATGTCCAAGTGTCTTCCAAGACAGCAGTGGTGTTGGAAACTTGCGCTCTTAGGAAAAACAATTGAATGTAAGAACTGAAAACGTGATGAACAGGAATTAAAAGTGAAAGTAAATTTTTGGTTTTTCCCTGAGCTGGTTGTTTCATATATTTTCTATCTTTGCGTAACACATATAACCAATATCTTTTGTAAAACTAATCTTTTTTCCCTCCTTTGAGGCTTTTGTGGAAGTAGAAAATAAATCCTTTAAGTTTTTGGTGATTTATTTTTTATTTCCAGCCTGTATCTTAAGTCTCATTTTTTTGGCTTTTTTATGCCATATGTAGCAGCATGAGAAAGACATTATTAAATAAGAATGGGGCTCCTGAGACATTTCTTCAAGATGAACTGAATAGCCACATGCTAGAAATATGAGAACTGTGAATTTAAACTTTTTAGGAGCTTGTAGGAAATTATTATTAGGTTACTATTACTAAAATAGTAATAAATTTTTTTAAATAGGTTAGAATAGCCTCTCTTTTAAGTGTCCCTGTTTTGCAATATATGAATTAAAAAAAAGAGTTATTAGATACAATGGTAAAAATCATAATGAACAAGTAAGTGCTGAAATGTTTTGCCAAGTTGTAATCAAACTGAGCTCATGCAAAAGGGCAGATATGTAAACAAAACCCCTTTTTATTAAGGATAATTGATTTACATAATTGTGAACTATCAAGGGAACAAATAACTTTCAATATTGGGCAGAACAGCCAGTTCACTGGAAATTATGATAATAAAAGTATTTAAGGGTTGGATATTTGAGTGATAGTATGAATGAATGTTTCTATCTATATGAAGTGATATTTTTCTTCCCTGAATTTATACTTAAAATCCCCCTTTTTTTACACCTAGGGCATAACTTTCAACAAGGACTGAAACATAACAACAGTCATAGAACACATTCTGTCAAATGTGTTGAACAAAAGGTTATGATGAGCCTATGGCAAATAGACTTCAGTGGAGCACTGAAACAAAAATGAGGGGAAATGGGTCCTTTTTCTTTGTTTTCTTGCAGTGTGATAGAATCACAGAATGTTTTGGGTCAGAATGGGCCTTAGTAAACACTTTAGTTCCATCCCCCCTACAGTGGACAGAGACAACTTGCATTAGACTGTGTTTCTCAGAGCCCCATCCAGCCTGGCGTTGAACACTTCTAGGGATGGGAAATCCACCCTTTCTCTGGACAAGCCTCACCATCCCCACAGGTAAAGAATTTCTTCCTAACATCCTACCTAAACCCGCTCCCTTTCAGTTAAAACCATTAACCCTTGTCCTTTCACTACATGCCCTTGTAAAAATTCCCTCTCCAACATTTTTCTAGAGCCCCTTTAAGTATTGGAAGGTTCTGTAAGGTTTCCTTGGACTCTGCTCTTCTCTAGGCTGAACAACTCCAACTCTCTCAGCCTGTCTTCATGGGACAAGTGCTCCACCCCTCCAATCATCTTTGTTGCCTCCTCTGGACTCACTCCAGCATGTCCATACTCTTCCTGTGCTGAGAACCTTGGAGTGGGACACAACACTCCAGGTGAGGTGTCAAGAGAGCAGAGGATCATCTCTCGTGATCTGCTGTAATATTCCCTACTTGAAAAAAAGCAGGGAGATGTTTTTTATCTTATGACTGCTCATAATATTTTATGAACCAAGACTGGGCTAGATCATATTCTCTAGTTTATAAAAGTAAAGTTGGCTGAACTGTAAAGTTATATAGTTTGTATAGTTTCAAAGAAATGGACTGCTGCTCCCCATTGCTCCACAAGGTCTTGGGAGGGAAATGATCTGACAAGTCTGTCACAGTCAACTTCCTTTGGGCCCCATCAATAGTACACTAACAAGATTTTTAAAGCTGCCATCTTTTCAACATCTATTGAAAAAAGCAAATGCATATGAAGTTGGGGTCAGAGGGATCTTGCCTGTGTACTTGCAGATAGTACAAATCAACTTTAATAATTACATGATTATATCAGGACAGTATTTATGTATTATACTGCTTATCATGCTATTTCTGGTAAATGAAAAAAGACTGTACTTCAGGGGCTGCTCTCAAAGGGGCAGTCATCAGTGTCTAAATATACTTAGCTCCAGAAGGAACTGTGGAACTATTGCAGCCTACTTAAATTTAGGCTTTTAAGTTTAAAAACTTCAGGTGCAGCAGCCATTCTGACAGGAACCCTTTTTTTCTGATTGTATGATTTTTCTATGAACAGAGCATAATCAGGATGACACTCCAGTTTTGGAGACATGTTCTGGCTCTTGTTTAAATTCACACATCATTACTTGTGTTAGGAAAGAGCTAAAGCACAGGAATCAAAATTTTTGAAAGTCAAAAGATTTGTGTATGGATCCAAGTAATTTTACTAACCCTTCTGGATTTCAGTCAAGTTGTTTTGCAGTTATAAGGAATTTCAAAGAAGTAAGAGTAAATTAGAAAAGGAAAAAATATGCCTGTAGCCTCTACTATCTTGAGAAAACTTATAATTGTGTTTAGTCCAGGTATGGGATTATTGGACAAAAGTCTGATAAAGGTGAATCAAAAGAGAGTGCCATATCCATTCTTTGTCTGGGTCCTTTCTGAGATGTCTGACAATTGCAATGACACTGAGAATTAATCATATTTTTTTATTCCATTGAAGCCTAAGCCACAGATCAGCCTTTTGTTGGCTTATGTATGTTTAAATCATAACAAGAAGATGCGGTGGGCAGCTCTAGTGAAATCCAGCAAACTGCCAGTGCTCACAAATTACTTAGAAATAATGGAAATTGTACTCACCAGAAATCATGGCTGTAAGAATCGTATGGGATTCCTGCAATTTTTATGGGACTTACAAATAAATGATAGATACAAGCAATAAAAATAATTACAGAATCACAGAACAATCTGTGTGGGAAGGGACCACAAGGATCATTGAGTCCAATTCCCTTCACCATCTTTGTAACCCTCCTTTGGATGCTCTCTAATAGCTTAATATTCTTCTTACACTGTGGTGCCCAAAACTGCCCCAAGGACTCAAGGTGAGGCTGTACCAGTGCAGAGCAGAGCAGCACAATTCCCTCCCTTGCCTGGCTGGTGATGCTGTGCTTGATGCACCCCAGGACACACTTGGCCCTCCTGGCTGCCAGAGCACTGCTGGCTCATGCTCACCAGGACCCCCAGGATCTCATTTCCATGGCACTGCTTTCAAGAATCTAATTTCCCAGTCTGTACATTCATGCAGGGTTACCCCATTCCAGGTGCAGAATCCAGCATTTTCTCCTGTTGAACTTCGTATGGTTGGTGTTTGCCCAGCCTTCTGATTTGTCGAGGTCTCTCTGCAGGGCCTTTCTGCTTTTCATGGAGTCAAGAGCTCCTCCCAGTTTTGTATCACCTGTAAACTTACTCATTATCTCACCCAGTCCTGCCACATCATTAATGAAGGTGTTGAAGAGCACCAGGCCAAGGATGGAGCCCCATGGAACCCCACTAGTGACAGGACCCACAGTCTGGTGTCACCCCATCCACTGTAACCCTTTATGCCAGTTGCTCACCCACCCCATGATGTGTTTATTCAGCTGTGGGCTGGACATTTTGTCCAGAATGATCCTCTGAGAGACACTATCAAAAGCTTTATTGAAATCCTAACATATTACATCAACTGGTTTCCCTTGATACCTAGGTGGGTTACCTTGTCATAAAAGGAAGTCAGGTTTGATAAGCTGGGCTTTGATCTCATGAAGTCATGCTGTCTGTGACCAATGACTGTTTTGTTCCTCAGGTGTTTTTCAATACCTCCCAGAATAAAAATGTGAGATTAGAATGAGATGGAAATAAGATGACTAGGCTCAAAATAATGGTGCAAGAGATCTGAGCTTTCAAGTATTTATCCCAGGAGTGGATTCTGAGCTTTGAATGTCTTCTGGTCATAGCTTCAGTTTACATCTCCTGTCAGGCATGTACACAAGCCTGGGAGCAGCCCTGTGTGTTTCCTCCTGGCCAGATGTATGTGGGTCCAGTCCCTGTGGCCCATTTGTGCACTCTCTTCAGGCTTTGAAAGCCTCTTCAAGGAGCAGACATGGAGCATTTAGGGTTCTCACTACTGGGCTTGAAGGCAATTGTGCCCTTCCTGGAATGTGGCTCTAACTGTTGTGTGGTACTGTGGAATTAATGCATATGTCGTGTTTATGACACAGAGTATTGTTTTCCTTCTCATCTGTTCTACTAATGTGCTTGTAAAATGGGAAGACAACATTGCACATATTCTTCCTCAATAAAAGAGAATGGAGGAGCTTTTTTAGCTTAAAAACAGCACTGACCTTTAGCTGATAGAAAAAAAAAGTACAGACATCAGCATATTTATGTGCATGTACGAGTGCATGTAATCTTTTGTGTTATTTATACTTCAAAAATGGCCTATGTGTTTTATAATTCAAGATAAATTAAAATATTTTGAAAATAATAGTATTAGTTATGATAGCTGGTATTAGACTGTTCTTGTCTCTATAATAACAGTACCAGTTAAATTGCTATGATGAGAAAAGCAATTCATAAATATTGCAGTTGCAGATGTGACTGAGAAAGTGGTTTGCAGTTCCAAGGCTATCACTTTGATTGATTGTAGTGACAGTGAAGTTGCTGGAGGTTATATTTTTTAAATTAGACTTGAATTTAAAATAGAATACTAGCTCCCTCTTTTGCGTCAGAATCTGTTATTTATCTCTGATACAAAAGAGAACATGATCTGGAAAAGTAGACATTACTTAGACTTAAATCCATGATTTTTAAGAGTAGTGTACCTAGAAATAGTTCACATTAATTGACTTTATTGAATTTATAATGCTCCAGATAATATATCCTGAGGAACAGAGTGAAGCATTTATAGAACCATGACGTAAAACACTGTGTGTAGTGGTTTCTATTTGTATATATGAGCAGCTCTGCTCTTCCCATTGTATCAGCAGGCCATGCCAAAATGTCACCATGCATCATGAACTGATTTCCAAAGACCTCCTTTTCCTGAGGCAGAATCCTTGTTCTAGTGCTGGGGCAGGAAAGTGATAAGTATCTATCTAATTTAAACTTGTACTGTTACTGTGGGTAAATCCCAAGAGCAGTGCAACCTCTCTTCATTAGAAGCATTATAAACAATTTGTTGTAATATCTTTTGAATTTAATGGGGTCTTTTGAAATATGCAGAAAAAATTGATGATTTGATATTTTCTTCAATATTGAATCATGTTTCCTTTATATTTCCTTTTCCCAGTCTTTCAATCTGCATAAAAATATTTTTCTATGAACGTGCTTATCTACACTTCTGGCATTTCTTTCAGGGTTATAGCTAATTTGATGCTTCTTTATCATGTGAAATTTATAATGTCCATCTCATGTTTCTCTTGTGTTTGACTTGAATTTCCTGTGGGTAAGGCAACTTAATGTTACCATTAAATAACAATAGAGGGGTCACAGAAGTGGTATACAAAACTTTAGACCCTACATGCTAAACATAAAAAGAATATATTTCAGTTTCTTAGCAACACTGGCATAATGATTCAAAAATACATACCCATTTTGGAAGAGATTCTAAGGCATGTTAACATAGTACATTGATAAGCCTTTCTTAGATACTTTGTCATTCCATGTTCCATATGCTGATCATTTAGGAATACATATCAATCCTGTTGACCTGCACCTAGGAGTGGGTAATTTTTACTACAAGTGGCTGTTCCTGAAAGCCTGTTTTGTATAGTAATTGCCAGGAAATCTGCCTTCTCAACATAAATAAGATGTGTTTTGATGTAAATAAGAAAATATCTGCAGATGAAAATAAAATTTTGATATTGCTAATTGAAACTGTTGCCTCTTCATATTAAATCAATGTGAATTTTGTGTCCTACTATTATGAGTGAGCATTGAATTCTGGAGATGACACAAAATTGGCTGGAATAACTAATATGCCAGAGAGTCACGCTGCCATCCAGAAGGACCTCTAAGAGGCTGGGGAAATCAGCTGCCAGGAACTTCATGAAGTTCAACATAGTGCAGCCCTGCACCTGGGAAGGAAAAACCCCAGGCATCCATACATGCTAAGGACCAAGCAGCTGGGAAGTAGCTTTGAGAAAAAACTTGGAGATCCTGGTGGTCTCCAAGCTGAATATGAGCAACCAATCTGCACTTGGAGCAAAGAATGTTAATGCTACATTGGAAGTGCTGCCAGTAAGTCAAGGAGGTGACCCTTCCCCTCTGTTGCATCCAGTTTTAGCCTCTCTGGTACAAGAGAGATTTGGACATACTGGAGAGGGTTCAGTAGAGGGCCAGAAAGGTGGTGAATGGCCTAGAGTATTTCTTGTATTAGGACAGGCTGAGAGGGTAGGCACTTTTTGGCCTAGAAAACCTTGGGCTTCTCTCAGCAGCATGTACAAATACCTGAAGAGAGGGTGCACAAGGGATTGAGTCTCAGGTGTGCCCAGTAACCAAACAAGGGGCAGTGAATGCCAGTTGAAACAGAAGTCTCAAGATTAGTATCAGGAAAGACTTTTTCACTGTGAGGGTGACTGGTCACTGGCACAGGTTCATCAAAGAAGTGTGGAATCTCTCTCCTTGGAGATATTGAAGAGCTGCCTGGACATGGTCTTCAGCAGCCTGTTCTAAATGGGTCTGCTTGACCAGGGGGTTTGGGCAGCATCACCTTCAGAGGTCTGTTTCAACTTCCACCCTTCTGTGATTCTATGACCTCTCATTTCTCATTCTTCTAATTTTATATCAGCTTTCATGCTTTGGTATGCAGGAAAGAAAACCAGACAGAGAGACTGCTGCAGGATAATATGCACAGTAATCTCAAAAAGTTATATTATTTTTGCTAATTTTAACAGTCTATACGCAAGAAAAACTTTGCCTTAATATAGGAAACATCTCAGAAAGGTAGGGTTTAATACATACTGTGATTTTATCTGTGGAATTTAGTGTGGCATTTTGTTCCTCTTGAACTGTTAACATTGCATGTATTTTCACACTGCTTTTCTCAACTGTTCCTACTAGGCACATACTGATTTAATCAAATCTTACAGCTGTAGCTGAGAAGTGTTTGGAATAATAATAAGGCTTTTATACTGAATATGACTTCATTTAGAAAATATTACTGATGCAAGATGTCAGATTCATTAGACTGCCTAATTGATCGATGTGCTTATACTTCAGAAATTTCTATTTTTTAAAGTTAGATGACTTGGTTATCTAATAATATTTTATATACCTTGTTTTTCTTTGCAGTGTTATTTGATTAATAGCTCCTGTGAATCAAAAAAAAATAAATAAACCAATGATCCAGAATTAGCTTCATAAGACAGGTGAGACTTTATAGTTTGGTGCTTTTCTATGTGAGGAAGAGCATGGAGATTTTACATGGAAACACAAGAGCAAACACATGGAAATGCAAGTTGCAAAGCAACAAAGATGATAAAAAAATCAAGGATGCTGATTAAAAATAACTTTTTTATCAAAAAAATTATTTTGTTGTTGAAAAATACATTATGCTGTCACTATGACCATTTCACTTGCTTGCTAATAGCCCTATTTCATTAGTGCAGACAGATGCAATCAAAATAATTCTTTCTTCAATAACTAGACAAGGAAAGAAAAAAGGACAGCTGGATATTAGAGTAAATTTGATCTCTTTGCTATACATTGAATTTACTTTAGCCTATTGGTACTTTCTGATGTGTAAAAAACCATATTTTTGGAATTACTGCTGTCCTCTGACTGAGACAGAACAACCAGTTCAGTCTTCCTCATGTTAATAAAATCATAGTGTAATCTTGATATAGTGATTAAAGGTTTTGTTTGAAAGTGAAACATAAACAAGACTGCTTTCTATCATGAGTTTCAGTTAAATTTTTACTTTAGCCTTTACTGGCTGAAGAAGGAAATTTTGAAGAAAGAAATTTTGGGTGTCCCTATTTAGTTTCTAATCTGTGGTTTGATTGTCTGTAATAAGGAGTAACTATTTTTTCTTCCAATGTCACATCATGCACTGATCTCATGTAGAAAGATCAATCACACTCTCATTCTTGAAGTACGCATTTCTCTCCTAAAATTCTGCTGGTTTTTTTTCTAATTATGATCCCATTTCATGAAATAAATGAAATCATTTCATTCACAATTGAGTCTAATTAAAATATCTGTCTACAAAATGAACTGCCTGACAATTTTGTCAGTGGAAAAACTGAAAGTTTTTTTATGGCTGGAGAAGACATAGCATTGGTCAACAACATGCCAAAATCAAGGCACTAGAAATGGACAATAATAAAATGAAAATATCTGGTGCTCCATGTGTTCAAACTGATTTAGAAGACAAGGGGATAGAATTCACCCTAAGGAAACGGAGCACATAAACACTGGAGCTTAGCAAGTTGGCTTTTGGAGTTTATGCTCTATGCATAACGAAACTTCAGTCAGGATCATTTACATTGCAGTAAGGAAAATGTTCTACCTTCTGTGATTAGTTAATCTAATGGCTGATTGCTTATATAGATCATATCTGATCCTGCTTTCAGGGAAAATACAGAAAATACTCTGTGAAAATCTAATTGCATAAGCACTATTTCTGGTAAACAAAAGCACCTACAAGAGAATTGAGCACTATCCTTTCTTCTGGGAAAGATTCAGAGGAAAATTATGGTACTGGGTACCGCAAATGATATCCCTGAGTGTTGCTCCTGCTCCAGCATTAAGCACAGGATATATGATGACAAGACTTCCAGACTGTCATGCAGCACATGTAAGTGAAACTCACCCTGGTAGAACATAGAGGTAAAGGTTGAATTGGATGAAAATGTTCTTTGATTTGCATTATCAAGTCATATCATAATGTTTGTTTTCTTTTTCCCCAAAGGATTATGTATATATTTTTTTTCTCCTGAAAGAAGTTCTCTTTATTTTGAGGCGCAAATGAAAATTTTGTAATATTAATTTATACCTTTGGGAAAAATTCTTACTGATATTTTGGTCACAGAAAACAATGGGCCCAATGGGCATTGTTATTCTTTCTGCTATATCTTTCTTTACAAATTTAGGAAACTTTCATTCTTGTTTAAAACAGGGAGGGAAGAAATTTTTAGGTTTAATTTTAGCTGAGCTTTTTTCCATATCTTAGAAACAGAAACCTAAACAGATTTTTATTTAGTCCTATATTATTTAATTGTATATTATTTAATCCTATATTAATTACTTATGTGATACTGAGAGTAAAGTTGTCTGAAATATGATGTTTGGGCTGACCTCCTGATGTTTGGGCTCACTCTTACCCATTTTTCCTCTGAAGTACCCCACCTGCATTTGTGTCTGCATGACTGCCTTTCCACACTCCAATACTGATATAAAATTTGGCAATTTCTTAAAGTTCAAGAAATTTTTTTATCTTTATAAGAGAGGCCTCTGGCATTACTGGAATAAAAATCAGCAAAGGCATGCAAGTGATGCGGGAGGGCGGGAAATTTGAGGCATTCCAAATTTTTTTAAGAAATGAGTTTATGAAGATTGATTTATTTAAAAAATATATATTTCATGAAATAATATTTCTAGAACATGTTTGGACGTTATTGAGCTGAAGGTTTTATTGATGAAAAATACACTTCCATGGAATCAACAAATCAGTCTTATTGACAGATACTACTTAGCAGTGCATCCAAACAGAATACTTAAAACTAGTTAATTAGTTGCCACTCATCTGAAATCCCTTAAAATTTAATTCTCAGTCATTGAAATGAATAAATTTAAGATTGATATGCATGACTTTTTTAGATTCCTATTAGTATATCACAAAAGAAAATGCAGTCTAAAGAAAATGAGGTGTTTCATGACGGTGAAAAACTATTTATGCAAACCTTTTCAAAACCAAAGAAAAACAAAACAAATAAAATCAAGAAAAAATAATTAGTAGCCTTCTTCAGGAACATTTCCAGGCAGTGTCTGGAGTTTATTAGTAATTTTGTGACTAAACTCATGTTTTGAATATCACTCTTTAGTGTCTGAATAAATCTACAGCGTTAGGAAAATAGAAATTAAGTAGTGTAAGACATACGCCAATGGAGTTGTCCACTAAAGGAAATATATGGCCACCAAAGGAAAACTGTGCCTGTTCAGATAAAAATCTCCCTCATTATTGTGTAGGACTTTGTGGCTACAAGGATT
>WEIU01015896.1:20211-36229 GCA_013389925.1 Aegithalos caudatus
ATTGTGGCACAGAGTACCCCTGAAATTCTTCTGTGTACCACTTCTTAATGAAAAATGAATAGGAGAGGTGTAATGTTATCACTACAGAAATCATATCCATTATTCAGTATTTGAAAAGTTCTATATAAAAGGATAAGATTCAGTTGTTGTGGTCAGGACTTTAATTCTTTCTTCTCTGACACTTAGTGTGTGTAAGATGGCAGACACTCTATTTATCCATGCCCTTAGGTTTGTAATAATTACCCTTTTCTGCTATTTTAAGTTTGCAAGAGGTAATGCAGGGTAAATTTTAGGTAGATGAGAAGTCAGATACATGGGCTCATTTGTCTCAATGTCTCTTATCAAAATTAGACCGCTAACATTTTTGACATTTCAGATGTAGTATTTAATAAATAATAAATTAATTTGCAATATAGGAGACTGCATTTAAAAGTGTGTGGTACCTGAACATTTCTTTCTGCTTTTCACATTCTAAAAGTCACGCTTTCTGTATCTTTTTGTCCAATTGAATCTTATCTTAAACAGTTGCCTTGGAGTTACGTATGTCATCACCCTCCTTACATAGGACTTACGAGACCTGAACGAAAATAAGGCTGGTGTTTCTTTCCATAGTGATAATAGGATTTTGCAGAGAAATTCAGGAAAGCTAAATTTAAATTCAGAAGCTTATATGAAACATGATTTTTATTTATTTGAACATATGTAACTTATATGAATATAATCCACCCACACCTTGAAGGCAGATGTCACTGGTATTTTCAGAAATTTCCCTCAAATCCTAATAAACACATCTGTGTACTATTTTTGTCTACGTCAACATTATGAGATACAAAAAGATACATTAATCCTGTTACATGGTAAATTAGGCAATAAGCTAAAGGCATTTCCATTCTCTAATAAACCAGTGAATATTTCTAGTTTGCCCTCCTTATGCTGGAAGCTTTCAGAATAGTAGAGGTGTAGAAAGGAATGAGAATGGAGTTACAGAGATTTGGACACTTAATTTTATTTAAGTGAACTATATTTGGGTTTATTTTTCACTTAGAGAGCTCAGGGCTGTCCATCTTTTCAGCTTTAAAAATAAGGCTCTGCTTCAAAGGTGCGTGGTTGCTTTTGACAAGTGGATGCATGTTACAAAACTTGCACTTTCTGCTTCAGAAGGATGATTAAGTGCCTCCTACTTACATACATAGGCTGCTCAAGGCAGGTTAATTAGCCTAGAAAAGAATTCTAAAAATACTTTTTCTTCTTATCAGTTTCCCATGAAAATTTTAATACATACTCTATTCCTTACAATGGCTTACTGCTTGGTGGATAGCAAAATATTAAAAAAAAAGACCAGAGGTACTCTAGTGATTTAGTACATTGTGCAAATATTTAGAAAGAAAAGTGTCTAAAGTTCATAATTGTTTTAAAAAGAGGTCATTAATATCTAATACACCTTCTCAGATTTGATGATGTCATTTTCTTAGCATATTCAACAACCTGTGAAGAGTAGAAAATGGAGATGGAATCTCCCCATTACCTTTGGAGAGGTGTTTTCTCTGAACATGTTTAATACATCCTGTGTCTTGAATTCAATTTAGGAAAAAGACTTATTGAGATGAAAAAGTGCAGAATTCATATTTTTCTACTTGTGTTGTCTTGGAAAAAAATGATTTTTTTGAGACTGTTAGAATTAGGCCTTCATGATAATACTCTGGTAGATAAAGCAGGCTATTATATCCTCTGAATGATTATTTTTAAAAAATAGGTCTCTATACATAAACATTCATTATAAATCATGATTATAATGGACAAGTATCAACACTAGCAGATCTCAGCATTAAATATACACTCTGACACGTACAAAAATTACTGGAGTAATGTCAAGGTAATTTATAAGCAGTCTTCCAAGTTTGCTGCAAGAACTGACTAGACAAATTACAGTCCCATTGAGACAGAGACTTGTCTTTTTGATATATAAGTAATGAGAAAGGTTTCTTTGGAGATGTTATACTGTTCTGACTTAATTTCTTGTGCCATTTATGACACAAATAGTGTAAACACTGATTATATAAGGTTTTTGGTAATGAAGATTTTCTGGATTACAGACAAGTGGGGAGTGAAAGGAGAGGAATTAGTGAAGCAGAAACTGCAACCTGCTGGAGGATTTCTAAAACTGAGTTTCACCTTTACACTAGGCAACAAACCAATGAATATTCTAGAAATTGGATGGATCATCTCGGTTTCTCTCCCAAAAACTTCATTGTTGCTATTTTGCATCTGAATGGAACAGATTTGTTTCTTTTATATTTAGTAGGCATCGGATCTGATGATCTAAATTGTCCCAAAGCTTATAAAGTCCTCTGCACAGTCTTATGTGAAGGAAAGTAGCTAGGAAGGACATTGTGTATAATCTTAAATACTGTAAAAGTTCTTTCTATTACCTCAGGAACAGCTTTTCCTTTCCTTCTCCAAAACTGAAAAGTGGACAGTGCTAAAGTCAGGGGCATTGGTAATCTCTATCGAGTGAGGTGCCTGGTTAAATTGTCCTCATACGCTGAGAATTGGAATGATTTATGACTTCATTGGAGTTTCTGCCTGAGAGTGTATCTCACTTGCACATATTCATATACACAAGCCAATGGCACGTGGCTGCCTGTAGAGCCATTGGTTTAATCCTGCACACCATAAGCTTT
The DNA here is from genome assembly GCA_013389925.1 of Aegithalos caudatus. Taxonomy (NCBI): domain Eukaryota; kingdom Metazoa; phylum Chordata; class Aves; order Passeriformes; family Aegithalidae; genus Aegithalos; species Aegithalos caudatus. Next base: position 22,893 of record WEIU01015896.1, read on the forward strand.
TTCAAAGGAAGTTAACATAGGCTTCTTGGAAAAACCTAAGAAGAAGACCAAATCTGTTCTCTCTAAGATTCAGCAGTGGAGATGGATATTTTCAAATTTTCTTGAGTTTGTGGGAAATTGAGTTCAGTTGATATTGGTAACACTTTAAATGTTCTTATAGCTAATAGGTAAGTTATAGTTACACTTATAACTATAAAAGAAAGTTACAGATAATAGGGAAATAGATGGCTTTCAAATGACCAAAACCCGATACTTGTTTTGTCAAATGGTGCAATCCTTTTTTTCAAGTAAATAACCGTTCTTAATTCAACAAATAATGCAAACCCCAGCCATAATAAATACATTATCCTTTTACTATAGGATCAATTTTCACATCTGAAGTTTTCAGTCAGATACTACAATGACATTAAAAAAAATTGCCAAATTCTTCATTTACAAAATGTTTAACTAGCACAACAACAGCAGAAATTATTTATCCTCTTATTTCAATAACTAGGTAAAATTGAAAAAAACCCCAACAAAACAGCAAAGCTAGAAACAAATACAAAATCACTTCGACAAAACATGACCATAAAAAAGGAAAACTACAATAACAAGATGGCAAGAAAGATAGATACTGAAAGTGAAATTGTCTTTGCATTCTTCTAAATAAGTATTCAAATTAGTAATTATCGTAGTACAAAAAGTGAATGAGAGAAAGTGTAGTAAACTACTTTGAAAAATTTAAAACATGTGGAAAACTGTTTACACAGAAAATATATTTATAGCTTCTTAAAATGAAATAGGTGGTTGTATTCAAGCATGGTGCCAGGCAGAAGATTTTATATAAACAATCAGAACTATTTTTGAAAAATGTATACTTTCACTGTGAAGCTTGTTCATAAAGCTGTGGTGTTTAAAAGAATAAATGGAAACAGTAAATGGATTAAGCAAATTAGTTAAGTAGAGCAGGTCAGGCAGAGTCATAGTCTTATTTCTGTGACATGAAAGGACAGAAAAATGAAAAAAAAAACTTTCTGTATTTTTCCTAATTCTTATATCCCCAATTATTTGCTACTGGCTTTCTTCAGAAACAAGACATGGGGATATTTGGACCTATCATTAGTTGTTGGACTATCTAGGAGAAAAAAAACTAGATATGTCTGTCCAAACTTAGACCGCTTTCATACAAAGAGAGATTACAGGACTAGGTTCCTTCAAATTCTGAGGGATATAATGGGCATGAAAATCATACACATGTGTAATACCATTGGTGAGATAGGAAAAAAACCATTTTTCATCTTACACTGTAGAAGATGACTCTGTACATATATCAGACCGTAGTTTTGAACCCATTTNATCAATTTTCACATCTGAAGTTTTCAGTCAGATACTACAATGACATTAAAAAAAATTGCCAAATTCTTCATTTACAAAATGTTTAACTAGCACAACAACAGCAGAAATTATTTATCCTCTTATTTCAATAACTAGGTAAAATTGAAAAAAACCCCAACAAAACAGCAAAGCTAGAAACAAATACAAAATCACTTCGACAAAACATGACCATAAAAAAGGAAAACTACAATAACAAGATGGCAAGAAAGATAGATACTGAAAGTGAAATTGTCTTTGCATTCTTCTAAATAAGTATTCAAATTAGTAATTATCGTAGTACAAAAAGTGAATGAGAGAAAGTGTAGTAAACTACTTTGAAAAATTTAAAACATGTGGAAAACTGTTTACACAGAAAATATATTTATAGCTTCTTAAAATGAAATAGGTGGTTGTATTCAAGCATGGTGCCAGGCAGAAGATTTTATATAAACAATCAGAACTATTTTTGAAAAATGTATACTTTCACTGTGAAGCTTGTTCATAAAGCTGTGGTGTTTAAAAGAATAAATGGAAACAGTAAATGGATTAAGCAAATTAGTTAAGTAGAGCAGGTCAGGCAGAGTCATAGTCTTATTTCTGTGACATGAAAGGACAGAAAAATGAAAAAAAAAACTTTCTGTATTTTTCCTAATTCTTATATCCCCAATTATTTGCTACTGGCTTTCTTCAGAAACAAGACATGGGGATATTTGGACCTATCATTAGTTGTTGGACTATCTAGGAGAAAAAAAACTAGATATGTCTGTCCAAACTTAGACCGCTTTCATACAAAGAGAGATTACAGGACTAGGTTCCTTCAAATTCTGAGGGATATAATGGGCATGAAAATCATACACATGTGTAATACCATTGGTGAGATAGGAAAAAAACCATTTTTCATCTTACACTGTAGAAGATGACTCTGTACATATATCAGACCGTAGTTTTGAACCCATTTGACAGGTATTAGATAACAGCTAATCCTAAAAGAAATGGAGATGTTAAATCAGGCTTTCAGAAATTTATGAAAACATCATTGAAATGCCTGTTAGGCATTTTTCTATCTTTTTTGGGACAAGGATTGTTATTTTTCTTATGCAAACCCACAGTGGACATTACGAGAATACACTGGCATAAAATAGTAAATTTTATTGAGAATATTCCAATAGTAAAATCAAGAAACTTTCTGAAAGAAATAATTTGGATCACATCAAAAAATCTGTATGAAGGAAATGGACAAAAAATAAAGTATTTGAAGGTTTTTTAAAGAAGAAAAGCTTATTCCAAAAAACCAATTATCTTCATGATAAAGTATATGAATTATATAATTTTTTGTGTATAGTCTCTAGTCACATTAAGGATTTAGTTTAGCATAATGAGCATTTTCTTATGGTGAGAACAGCCAAGCACTGAAATAGGACTGCACAGAAATGTCACGTAATTTCAGCAACAGATGAACTTTAAAATCACTCCTGAAAATGTTAAAAATGGTGCATTTAGACTTGATCCTGGTTTAAAGGAATAAGATGGACTCTATGATCATTCCCATTCCTTTTCAACTCTATTATTAAAATTCTTTATTATTTTATAATTTAATGAGAGTATCTAACATTTCTTCAGCTTCAGTATTACACAGTTCTAGATCCCAAAAAAGGACTTTGGTAAAGATTAAATAACAGAATTGAGATCCCTCAATCCTAAGTGAAGAGCCTGAACATCCTGATTAATAGCTGCCAAGTCCTGCAAGCATGAAAGCACCATAGTGCTCTTGAGAATCACACAGGTTTCTGAAGAGCCATGAGATCCTTATTTGTGTGTGCTGCAAAGATACAAAGCTGTTCAGGCACCAAAATTCAGGCAGACAAGTGACTGCAGTGTCGTAGAGAGAGACAGGAGCGAGCTGCAAGCTAAAGCTGATGTAAGTCAGCATTGGCCAAGTAGGCACAGAAGAGGGGATTTTTGTGCAGGCAGTTTACCTTGCTACTCAGACAGTGCACAGCTATGTCAGGAACTCAAATAATGTGACAACATTGTCAGACTTGACATGACTGCATACAGTTTACCTCCCCATAAGACAAATCTGAATCTGAAAAACTAAGTAGTTCTTGATCTCCTGCTTGAAAAATACAAGCAAATGTGCTCTGAAAATATCTAGTCTACATTCTCTGATCTGAGCTCATGATACACCACATGCATTTGACATTCAGTCCAGCACACAGTGCCTCTTGCCTATTTATATACCCTTCAGATATGTGCAAAAGCTAAGAAAGGCAAGCAAATTCGGTAAGTTTACATAGGCATTTCTCTTCTTTTCAAAAATGTAGAGATTGTGGACTATTATCTTCTCTCTCCAAACAGACCTTTAGCTATGGGCAGAATACTGTTTGCCTCAGAATGCTTCAAGCCCACACCTCCACCTCCCTAGACAGGGATGAAACTTAAGATCATACACTACTCTCAGTCCTCTCTTTTGAAATATTTCCACTCTTCAGCAGAATGAAGAAATGAAAAAAATCCTGTTTTTATTGAGTGGTTGGAGGAATTCTCTTGTCCACTGTGTATGTTTCAAGGAAAGGGTACCTTGATTAATGAAGAAGTGATGAGAGAAATAGGTTTTAAATACCAGTTCTCTGTAGAAATGCCTGTCTGTATTACAAGTGGGGCCCAATATAATAACAATATAATAATGTTTATTTTTATTCTGAAGCACTAAGTTAGAAACTTTAACAATAAAGTGGATATAACAATTCTGCTCAGCTTGTTTTCATGATCTATGTCTGAATCTTGGCAACTTTTTCTGAACATACTTGTTATGTTTCCCTCTCTGAGACACCTCTCTACGTAAACAAAGTAGGGAGCCAATGCATTTAGCCCAAAGATCTGGAGACAGCTGTGGAAACAGGGGACCTAGGAATGTAGGCAATACCTACTCAACAGCCATTGTCTCTGGAGTTTATGGATGTAGCTCATAGTCCAGAGCTGGTGGGCTTATTTTATAGGCTTTACTTTCCATGTAAGGATTGCTTCTATCTATAGAAGCAATTTCAGTGAGATTTCCCATCTTCCTACTGGTGAACATTTGCCAAGACCATAGACTGGCTCTGCAATTTACTGGTCCTTGAAATGGACCTTATCTGATCCCTTCCATATGTTCCTGAGAGCTATCTAGTGATATTGCTCTCCTCTGGTGAAAAAAAAAAATGTAGAGGATGTAAGCAAAAAAATAAAGCTATGCTTATTTCACATGCATAGTGTAAAAGCTTTGCAAGCTTTCCTTTCTAATTTCTATAAAAGTACTTTGAGAAATAAGTTAATGTTTCACTGCTTCCTCTTCCAATAACTCTACCTGATTATTTTAACTAATTCAACTTCTTATATGGGAAGAAACTTTGTGAATTTAACATGGAGTTAGAAAAAAACCTTACAGTCAGATCCAGCAAGTTAGAATAGTCTTCTAGTGGAAGAAAAAAAATCTGTGTATCTTGAGTCACTTAAAATGATACTAGGCAAAATACTCCATCACTGCACTGACAGTTTATATAACAGTTTTCTTAATTTGTCTGTTCTTCCTGTTGACCCAGTGGTTTTCTGAGGAATCTTTCTGTAATAGATTTCAGGGCATTTCTGATCTTCACATTAAAAATAGAAACTCTGAAAGTCTCAATTATATTTCTAATAATAGAGTGAATATCCAGTATGCAAAATTTCACAGGCACTTTTAATGAAATAATTTGGTACATCTGTCTAACAGATTATTACTTTCCTTTTTTTTGATCCAGTGACTTTAAGAGAAAGTTTCTAGTATACCAATATAATACAGCTTGTAAACATTTAGGTGGAATTTTTTCCAACTTTTTCTTTTTAGACAATTGAATCTATTTGTCCTTTTGGTAGTGGGAAATGTAACCTACACTTGCAGGTGCTGGGAGATCCTCACCACTAGTGGCAGGTGGTAGGAGATGGCAGGCTTTACCGTGGGCCAATAAGTGAATTCCTGTGTTCTTCAGATCCTTTAAAAAGCTTACACACATTGAATTCATAGAACTGATTTTTTTATTTCTTTATTTTCACTACAATTTGTTACATTCATGAAAATGCAAAAGACATAGGGCTGTAGAATAAGTTAGGCTGGAAGAGAAGTTTGGACAACTTTTCTAGTCATGGCTGCAAGGCAGGACCAATTACAAAGTTAGATCAGGGCCTAAGGTTACACTCGTTGATTGTAATGTGACAAAAGGTGAGAGAGGCCCACCTTACAAAAGACCTGAAAACTTATATCTTTTACTTGCCACCTGTGTCTTTTCTAGGGCAGAAACTTCTTTATCCATTTCTTTAAAGTCAAATTTTAAAAGGCTTTCCTAGCTGTATGAACTCTGCATGATCTTACTGGAATGCCTTGAAAGTCAGCTCTCTTTCTTGATGCCTTTTCTATCAGTTCTATCTCTGCTTTTGGAATTACAAGGTCAGGCAGGAGGTAGCAGTTCCTTCAAACAATCAGGGTTGCCCAAGCAGGCTTGGCAATGTGGAGCTTGGTCTGGAGTGGTTTTTGGTGCTCGGGAAGTGTGGTTTCCTCCTCCCGACACACGTGGACCACTGAGGACAGCAGCACCAACACCAGCAGACCCTGGCACACAGCAGGAGGGAGCTGTGGGTGGCAGCACTGACCCCACAGATTCTGGTACTCCTCATTCACCACCAGAACAGTTCTGTAAGCTGCTGCCATCCTGGGAGGGTCCTTTCTGTCCACCATCTTTTCCCTTTGCCTCTTGGACCATGTGGTTTCCTGGAGGGCACTGTTCCTGGGGGAGGGAGATGATGCCTTCTCCATTTGTCTCCTTACACATGGTCAGCAGTGGGGGCCTCCGTGTTGGAAGGGCAGTACACAAGCATTCTGGGTGGCTCTTTGTTCCCCTGGAATTTCTGAGATTTAGCAATTTTGTATCTAGTGATTATTCACTGTTATTTTTATTTCTTTACTAATTGCTCATTTGCTTGTTACTAAATTGTTATTTTTTCACTTACATCTACTTGTATTCGTATTGGTGGAAAGGGATTGGTTAAAACTGCGGGGGTGTAACTCATTTTAGAGTATCCACCTCTTTAAATTGTCTTAAAACAGGACACATAGTTTCTTCCACTAAGAGAAACTCTTCTAGAGAATCTCACCTGACCCAGAGCAAAACAAGCAATATAAAAGACCTCACACATACATTTGAAGACAGATCACAGTTTATGATACAGTGAAAAGAGGCAAATATGATGCAACCATCACACTGTTCTTAACGAGTATCTAAGGGATTTTAGTTTTTCAGGGATCCCAGTCACAGATGAGTTGTACCCAAACAAAAAGATTAGGCTGCTTTTAGAAAGAGGTGAAGCTGATTTTCTTTTTTAAGTGTCCCAACCCTTCCTAACTCCAGAGCTACTTCTGGCAACAAATCGCATTTAGTTTCTCATATGTAAATTGCCTGTTAGTTACTTCATGTAATTGACTCTGATTGATCTAATTTAAGTAAATATTCTGGATCTCATTAATTAGAACCTTAGCTTGTATTCTCAATGAGCATAGCCCTGAATTACTAGATTTCTTCAGACCAAAAAGATTTATATTTTCTATTTTAATAAATGTTTTGTACCCTTTTAACTAGTTAAATCATAATAAATACTAGCCCTCTCTGTGTTAAATGATCCAGTCTATTAAACAAAAAAATTTGTTGGTAGAGGCAAAATGCTTGCAGTTTTTTGCATGCAAAGTTGATAACAATTTCTATTTAATAATACCTCAATATGAGGAAGGAAAGCCAGATAGATTAAAACATAATTATATCTAAACCAGAATGTATTTAAAATATTTTTAGCATTTCTTGGCTTAAATAAATTCTTTATGTTTTTCTTTCCTAACAATTTGGCATTTCATAGTCAAAGATTTACAGAGATCACTGTCTGAAATTAGGTATTCTGGGATCTATAAGGTAACTGACTCAGATTACAAACAAAACTATTTATTAAGTTCAGTTCTCTGTAAGTTGAGGTTTGAAATATTATCCACAACTTTTCATGTGGAATTACATTGCCTAGATGAGGGATTACATTCTTTAGATCTAAATGTTTAGCTAGCCAGATGATGGAGAGGGATTAAATTTGCTTTTGCTCTTAAGGAAAGATCATGGGTGATTTGCATACACACATGTGCCCTTTGATTGCCATCTTTTTCAGATAGACCATTCAATAATGTTTGCCTAAAAGGATAAATTCTCAGAGATTAAGGGACTAGGGGACATTAATAAACACACTTCACCACAAAACAGGTAATAAGCCTTGCAGTAACATTTAATATATGATTCCAGTCCAATATTTTCCGAGACTCCAGGTGTTTCAGGAAAAGGCGGATAATCGCTGTGGCTATGCTAGCTCTTCTTGCAGTACAGCTGCCCTATGCCATGCTCTTGGCTGGTCCAGCCCGGGGGCAGACTTATATTGTGGATAGCAAGTGTTTAATGGTGACTACAGGTTGTCATTTTGACATCTCCAGAACTGCCCAGAGCACCTTGTGTGCATGACATTTGCTTACAGTTCCCATCTCGAGTGACTTTCCCAATAGATGGCAGTGTAAGAGTAGGAGCTTGAAATCCTAAGAAGCAGGGAGAGAGGCTGTCAATGACAGCATCCCTAATGGTGACCACAGCTGCTTTGCTCACAGTCCCTATGGAGCTTGTCCTCTGCCTACTCACTTGTCTTGTTCCTCTCTGCTGGCTGTAAGTTGAAGCTATAATTTCCCTTGCTCCATCTCCAGATCTGTATTCACTCTAGCTGTCCAATCCCTGTCTATGGATTGAGAGGAGTTCCAGAGAGTGCTGTAAGCATGGCTGCAGTATAATCTTGGAGTGTAAGAGAGAGGGAGTCTGTGTGGTATCTAGAGCCTGTGACATCAGGTAGGCATCAGGGAGGAAGGAGAATCAAAGAAGTCCCTCAGTAAACCACACTTGTAATCAATTTGCTTTTGACAGAAAACCACAAAAAGCAGTATTCCTGCCAGATAGGTGGTTTCCAAGATTTCAGTTTGTTTTCCTTGTGGAGCAAACCAAGCTCATTTCTAAACCAATGCCATGAAACAGAATCTGTGACTATTTACATGAGTCATCTATAGATACTTAGACGTGTCTATGCTCTTGTCAAATGCATATATTGCATATTGTTTCTAGCATGGCTGGAGGGCTGGGCTCTGCTGGATAACTGAGGTTTGATTGCTAAAATAGTCTTCCTTTTGGGTTGAACAGCCAAATAATCTAGCTAGGCTGTCTGTATTCCTCCTTCCTTTGGCAGTTCTGAATTACAAACAGCTAAGCTTAATGGAAACACTATCTATCCCCTTATCTGTGGAGAGATATGCTATCTACTCTTAAAATATCTGTTCCATCTATTTTTCATGGCTTTAACGTTTTCACTACTTAGTATGAAGGAGTTAAGCACAGATTTCTAAGATTTGCTTTCAAATTTTCAGTCTTCACAGGAGTGACTATCAGATTGAATTCACTTGTCTTTGTACAGTTCCACTGAGAAATAGCATTTCTGTAAGTTTTTTCTATTTCTTTCTAAATTGTTGCTGATTACTTCTATGATCTGATTCAATATTCATTCCCTCAGACCTGAAGGCTACTGATGAGTAACTTAAGCAGAGCTCTTTGGGAGACTTTTTTCCTGTGGATGGTCAGGAACAATGACTGACAATGAAAGACTATGCTCCTTTTCCAGAGGATTAATCAATCATGATACAAAGTGAATATATAATTATTTTTCAATTATATTCTAAACAGTTGATAATTGAACAATTTTGTTCTTGATGTGGGATAACTCCTAGAAGAGTAGAAAGTCTTTGAAAATTTAATTCTCCCTGGGATGGTCTAACACACCGTGAACCTTACAAGCTTCCAGGCTTAATGGGCTTTCCTTACTGCTTGCCAGCTCTAATTAAAGGCAAACTCTGTTTCAGTATGTTATTCTATTAGCTTGCATAAAATCACTCACATTTGCATCAGCCTGTCAAACCTCATATTTGATCCTGCCTAGTCTCCTGAATGAAGCAAGAGATTTCCTTTCTTTTTCTTCTGGCCATTGTGGTCTTCTGAATTAATTTTTCTAACTCTTTTCTTCTGCAACGGTGAACCTGACAGGTAGTACATTTCTCATTAACAAGACATTTGCTAGTTCTGGTATCACACTGCTGCTTTTCTTCATGCCACAGTAAGACTATTTCCTAGTCGAAGAAAAAGTAAGTTGAAGGGTCTCAGAGGTTATCTATATAAAAATGACTACATAATGGCATAGATTCTACAGACAGAAACTTGACAAAATTTTCTCCCATTAGCAAAGAAATAATAATTGGATTTCCTTCACTCTCTTAATTCCTTTACATCTTCATATACATTAGTAACTATGGTTATGATTATGACATATGATCATTAAAAATACTGTGATAGGCCAGCAAAACTATTCCTACAAATTCTTTATAAAAATATTTGCTTTTATTTTTAAATATTGGGCAATGACAATGTAAACCAACTGATTACCTTTTCTTGTTAGATATATTTATTTACTTTCACAATTAAAACAGTAATTATAAAAAGGAGCAGAATCTCTCCATCCATAAAATTTGCAAACTACTTTTCAAATCATCCTCTTCTACTCTGTTGATACATGGTTCCTTTATAGTGAAATAGAATATCTATTTAGAACAACTCTATATGTTTGAGGCAGATACTGTAGTGTATGGTATTGCATCAAGTCCAAATCCCAATGCCATTTTTAGATTGATAAAGTTCAAGTTTTAGCTAAGGCCATTCAGCCATATGTTTAATTTAAAGCAGTTCCTGCTGCTTTGTTATATTTGAGTACCTCACTGGGCACTAATGCCACTGAGAAATCATAGTAGGATTAAATTTATTAGACAAAAAGCAGAACTGAGATACTGAGAAATAAGGGATACAAGTTAAAATCAACTGAGAAATTAAAATATTTGGTCAGCTTCAGCTGACCTTGGATCACACCCAAGCTTATATTTGAGACCTGAAAAGACTGTCATTGGCAGAGAGTCTCTTAAACAAAAAAAAAAATTCTATAGTGCAAGGGAAATAGAATTTTTAATCAGTGGTAGTGATATGAACTGTAGTTTGAAATATCAGGAACACTTAAATGTCAGCAGTTAGACTAAACAGTCACCAAGAAAAAAAAGAAACACAATTAACCTGACAGTTTTTTCACTATTTCTTACTATTCTTATTTCTTACTATATACTAATTGAATAGTATTTGATTTGTGATTACAACAGAATTACTATTCCTGAAGCCTTCAGGTATGTATGTATGTATGTAATGAGACCATTTCCTTGCTGCAGGCACTTTCATAAAATAATGTCAGCAAAGAACTCCTACAGTGAATGCATGCATGCATCTGTTAGTGCAATTAGCTTCGCTCAGGAAAACTGTCTGCTCACAGCAAGGGTTTGTACAGCACCTCTGATAGAAGGGCTGCAGTACTGATCTAACATTAATGCACAAAATATTGTACACACAGATTGCTGGAAATGTAAATGTTGAGTTGGCAATGTATTATAAAAAAGCCTGGTAGACCTTAGCTGATATGATTTAGCTCTTAGAGAATTTACTATGGGCTTATATATTGAGGATGACACTAAGAAATTCTAACATTTTAGTAATTTTTAGGGATCTTTTTATCCTCTTTGATATTTCTTCCTGTAGTGAACTTTAGAGTACCCAGATCCAGCATCCATCAGGATTAAAAAGCTCCCCAAAGCTCATTACAATTATATGTATCAGAGCAACATCTGAGTCAGAGAACAAGTTGTAAATTCCCTAATGAGAGAGGTCAAACAAACTGAAACCTTCAGCTCAAGGTCTCACGTGCTATTATGCAGACAAACTCATCTGTTGGGATGCTAAGTAAATAAAAGCATTTTTACATTTTTTAATCTTAAAAAGAGTGGAAAGGCAGAGAAACCAGGTATTCCACCACATGGGATTTCATCATTCTAATGGATGGATTTGGAACAATAACAGACTTTTATGTTCTAATACAAAGTAAATCCCCTTGAACTTTAATCTTAAGTGTTAGAAAATTATATCAGATTGTTCAACAGATTATTGGAAAAATTCAATGGATAACCCTTCTTGAAAGAAGACTTTTCAGTTCTGTCTGTTCCCAAAAAAGATCTTGCACTCATGTTGGGTTATGAAGCCACATATTGCAATTTATAAGAAGGTCAGCTATATCTCATTAGTTGTTCTGATATTTCTATTATGGTTGTACAGTCCACATAGGCATTTTCTGATTTTTGGCCATCATACTTTATTTTTTTTTTTTTTAAACTAAGAAATTAATATTGTACATGCTGCTATGATATTTGAATATTCTTGTGTGGCCTTCCCTCACCTGTGTATATCTGTGTATAGCTTAGATTAAATCTCCCTGAAGAGATGCTAAAGAATAATATCAGTCTGTTGCTACTTGGAGCAGTCTGAGTCATTAATAACTTTTGGAAAAAATTAATATATAATCATAACTATGACTTATTAATTTCAATTTCGATGAAAGAACAATAATTAAAGATTGAACAATTGCTTACAAATACCAAGAAATCTCAAATCATATGAAGTTTAAAATTATTGTGTTCATGAAAGGTACTTTAATATAATTTCCATAGCTTCAAGAATGGCATTCTGTTTTTACTTCTGTTGCATAAAAGACTACCTGAAATCAATGAAAATTGCAGTTAAGGTGACTGTGGTCTGCAGTTCCTTGACTTTAGTGTATCTGGTGAATAAGCTGATCAAATCTTGTGCTTTGATAAACAGATGAATAGAGAATTATCTCATTTCTGCATGCAGTTCTGCCGAGACAGTCTGTTAGGTGACTACATTACCTAAGCTATTAATACATTGGGAGATAACTGGAATTGGAGAGTCATAAGTCCTTACTGGTCTCCTGCATAATTTCATATTTAAACAAATCACAAAATTATACAGGACAGGGAAAGAATTTTTTGGCAAAAGTAAAGATATGGTGACATGAAAACCAACATTTAATATGGTACTTAATGTGTGGTAAGTCAGCAGAATCTGTTTGTGTTTTTTGTGTGGATATCAGCCTTTTTTCAAGTGGTAGTAACAGTTTAAGAGGTCTCCAGGGATAGAATTGCAGTACTTCCCTCGTGAACCACAAAAAAAGGCAATGGTCTGTACTAGCCAGTTATTACCAAACAAAATCAACCCAACAACTTCACGCTGGATGTCCCAAATAAGGACAAAACATACAAAAAAAGCCACTAAAACTTAATGCAAGATGTATATAGAATGAATGTTTCTTCCTGTCTCTGAGAACTTTTTACAACCCTTTTGCCATCAAATATGAGGATACTTAGCACTGAAAGAAAATTTAGGAAATGTGCATGGGGTTGACAGTTAGTGGCCTTGGGTGATGTGTCTGTTCAGCTTCAGCACTGTGCTGGATACCTGCTGTGTCTGGAAAGGTATAGCAGAAAGTCCTGCATTAATTCCAGCTTTAACATCCAAGGTGATTTTTGGAACTAAGTGAATGAGCTAAAAGTTGCCTGGACACAGATATTTTTCCTTTCTAAATCTTTCAGATCTTCCCTGTGCTTCCAGGAACCAGGGTGCCACTTGAGTTTTGCACTTCCCCTTTATAGGTTTATATCTTTTAGAGAAATTAATTTATTCCTTCCAATGAAGGATTAAGAAAAAGTGGAAAACACAGTAGAGACAGCAGCTCTCACAGTCCAAAATTGAAGCCATTATTTCTGGCTTTGCCTATTTTGGCCCTACTTAGGGCATCTCTGAGTGGGTTACCTTAGACTTTACGGATTGAGGAATGAAATGCAGGATCCAGCCAAGGGCATTTCTGCCTTTGAATGTGTTTTTGTTATAGTTTGTAATCCAAACTTCTCTGAA
>WEIU01015898.1:0-19281 GCA_013389925.1 Aegithalos caudatus
CCTTAAAGATGATCTAGTTCCTAAACCTTTCATTAAATCAGGTTTCTCAGAGCTGCATCCAGCCTGGCCTTGAACACCTCCAGGGATGGAGAATCCACAGTTTCTCTGGGTAACCTGTGCCACTGCCTCACCACTTGAACAGTATTTATTCTTTACATCTAATCTAAATCTTCTCTCAGTCTGAAGCCATTCTCAATTGTCCTGTCACCACATACTGCTGCAAATAGTCTCTCTCCATCTTTCCTACAGGCTCCATTCAGATGCTGGAAGGTTACCCCAAAGCCTTCTCTTTGCTAGGTTGAATAATCCCAATTCCCTCAGCCTTTCCTTATCTGTATTTGATATGTCCTAGTGCTCCAATTGTATACCAAAACTGAACTTTAGCTGTACTATGATAATTACAAGTATAGCTGCATTTAAACTGCTATATTGTGGTTCCTTTTTAGCTAAGAAGACATTTTGAAAACATATTTTATGGGGTAATGTTTGCAGTATAATTATTCATTTGGTAGCGACATTTCTTTAGCGTCAGTCACTGGCATTCGTTCTGCTAAGGATTTACAGTTGTAAGTCACATCAGGTAAGTGAAGATGCTCGCAGACAGAATGGATAAATCCTAAAAGAGAAATGCCACAAGGCTCCTGGATCAACTTGGAACAAACACTGCAAAGATAAACAGAATATAAACAATCCTGCTAGAGAGTGTTGCCTAAAGTTGTTGTGTTTTCTGTATCAGGACTTGAAAAGTCGATTCCTCAGAAAAGAACTATGGTCTGCACATCAAAAACAAGAAGAAATTTCTTAGAATTCTCCTTGCATAAAGATGTTCAATTGGATATTAAAAAAATCATAAGCATTTTAAAAATACAAAGGCCATTGAAACAAATCACAAAGACTATTTTTAATAATTTACACTTTATCAGAAGAAAGTCAGCTATTTTGAAAGAAATTCTAACCAAACCAAACCAAAAATACAAATGAAAGCACGTAAGGGAGACATAGATATTTGAAGACATGCCTATGTGAGATGTTCATGCATATAACAAGTTTGCATGCATATAAAATGGGATTAATACTGTAACTGAGTGCATCAACAGCACAGCAACAAGAGTAAATTGCAACTATGTATTCCCTGTCATTTCTAGTTTTTCAAAGTTCTCCTGAAGCACATAGCTTTCTAACATACCTTCTCTAGTTAGTGGTGTGCACATTCCATTTATTCATGTCTGTGAATATTTGCTGGTTTTAGAATATGGTCAATATTTCCTTAAAATAGAACATATTTATATGCATAAATACATTCTAAATAAACATCTAACTTCCTACAGGATAGATCTATAATTTTTAAGGTTTAAAGAGAATTAATTTCTAGTATGTGGAAATGCCCTAGTATTCAGAAACAAGAATTTATCCAAGAGAACAGGTCTGCTCTTGAGGTTCAGGGAGACTCGTGTTTTATCACATGGAACATCTGAATATTTTGCACTTGTGAAGATGTCTTCCCAGCTTCTGTTGTGCATATGTTCTATTTGCAAAACAAACTTTGAAAGTCATCTGAGTAGGTACTGCCATTTTTGGCAGTAATTAGGAGAGAATGAGAACATTTAATAGACCAACCTATCCAGAAAATTTAATTAGACTGTCACTCAAGACTTTTTCCAAGGTCCCCCTAGTGGAGGTAAAACATTAGGGTTATGACCTACTTTTTAAAGTCAAAATTGTACAAGAACAAAACTAACCTACAAGGTCAGTTGAAAGTCAAGGTAAATGCTGAACATATGGGATACATAGATGCATGTCTTTCAAGAAAGATGTATTATTCCTGTACAAACACACACAACAACAGAAAAAAAAAAAGATAGAAGTTTTAAAGTGCTACAGGATGAATAATTGTAGATGCATATCAGTGTTCTGATAATTTGGAACTTAAAGTATATATATGGCTCTGGCACATTTAAATTCTAATCAATATTAGCTAATGTAGTTCAGTATAATTCTTTGCAATTACAGCTAAAGAACAAACAAAAGTATGTATTGTTCCAAATTTTTGCCTGAAGAGTTCTGAGTAAATGATTTCAAAGAATTCTCCAACCAAAAAGACACTCTGAAAGTGGAGACTGTAGACTCCAAAGCCCTAGATTTACATTAAAATAATTGAGTCTGATTCTCTGTATAATATCTCTGATCAAATCATTGGCAAGAAAGCATTAGGATCTTTATAATGCTGTTCTTGCTAATACCAATGTTGACACACAACAAAACAGATATGCTGCTGATTGTCTCTTACTATTAAATCAGTCATTACACATGTTGGACCAGTTTATGACCTGCTACTAATGTAGAGTGTAAGCAAGTAGTTTCACAAAAGAAAAAAATGGGCAGACTTGTCTGAATTTACTGAAACACAAGTAAACTTCATGACAAATAAAAATACTAGGAAAAAATGGGTAAGATATATAACTTCCCCTCAGATAACTATTAAACATAAATTATGAAAAGTTATCTGTCATAAGTTGACTCAAAATATTTAAAAATTCACTTCAATTATTTTTCTTAAATACACATCAAGGGTATCTTAATTCTAATAAATGTTTCAAGATTTTATACTATGATTTGCCAATGTAGGTGTTTTTGAATTCTGGGTATGCATCTCAAATATCGTTTACCACAGCTTTGACCTCTGACCTGCAGTTCTGCTTTGATTAAATGTAGGCTTAAAAAAAAAAAAAAAAAAAAAAAAAAAAAACCCTACACATTAAAATTAATCAATACACANCAGCTGTAAAATTTCTTGTGAGAATGTTAATTCATAAATTAAATAAAAAGTAACCTGCTACAAAATTATGTTTCAAAATGAATAAAATAATGTATCAGAAAGGAAAAACAAATGTGGAACTACAGAAGAGTTGCACAGCTAAGGATACAGCAAATTCCAGGGAATTTGTTGACTTTTTTGTTTTTAATTCTGAACTCTAATATGCTTCAGAATTCTGATCTTGCAAAAATTATATTGCTTATATATCTGGTTGACCCAGACAGCAAAGTTGGATGAGAACTGACCCAACACCAAAAGAAACAGAAACAAAGATGAATCTTAAAAGAAAACAATGCTGAAGAAAGAATACATTTAGGGTTCTATGAGGTGTGACACTTTGGTGACAAAGCTCATTTTTCTTGGTTTGAATTGAAGGTTACTGTGGTTCTTCCATGAAATATAAGGTATTGCAATAAAGACTGCACAAGACAATGGGATTACAGATTCAAAGTTGATTTGCTTTTCTCCTGTGAAATCTAGTTTACTTCATTGAAACTCTGGCTCAGGCATATATGCTAAGAATATGAGAAATGAAGTAAAAAATTCTACTCTCTCCTTTAGTTCCTCGAGGAATGACACCATGTCAGTCTTTACCAGTGGAAAACTCTTGCACTGTGCACTGTACTCGAAGGTAAAATTCCCAGGAATTAACTGAAGCCTGAACTGAATGCACAGTGTTAATAAGAGGAAATAGGTGGGATTTACTACTTTTTCCACTTTAGCAGGAAAAAGGAAATTTCATATGCTGTGTATCATATCAGTCAGTCACTTTTTCATTCAAAATGTTATTGGAGGAAAAAAAATGAACATTTATAGCCAAACTATGCACCTTGAAATATTACTTGGAATTTAGAAATATAGAACATAACTCAGTAACTCAAAATTACTTTGGAAATTAAACATAATAATAATAATAATCATAGTATCTCCCTGCAAAATATGGAGTCATAATCAAAGAGGATTATTAATTTCTTATTTTAATACAAACACACCGTGGTGTTAACTTCATGGTAGTTTACTTAATCAATTTTCAAGACTGTCTTTTCAGCACATCCTCTCTTCCTCCACTTATTAAAGAAAATGAGAGTCTACAGAAAGAACAACCTGGTCTGAAAAGTTTTAGTTTTCCATTTCTGACTCCAGGCAAATGCAACTCATAAGTTATATTCCTTCACATTCATATGTCACCTCAAATGCAGACGTGTGAAATACTTATCTAGTTTGATTGCATATCAAACTCCACTTACAACACCAAACATCCCAATTTCTCTGAGTACTCTGATACAGTGCTTAATTACTTTTGTAGGGATATTTTTTCCTTGTATCCAGCCATTCCAATCTTTCTCAATTCATGACCAGGGTCCTCTGTTCTCCTGCCTGTCTCTCTCTTCCTGTGAGTAAGGATAGGTGGCTGCTGTGGTTTCCCACAGCTGTCTCTCCTCCAGAATGTGCAAATCCCAATCCCCCACCCTCTCCTCACACCTTACTGACCCCTTTGGAGACCCTTGAGAGCTGTCATCTGTCAACATCATTCTTGCACTGTGCATCCCCAAATGGGACACCTTATCTGAGATATGGTGCAACCAGTGACAAGTAAAGGGGAATATGAAATTTAAATGACCCACAGCCTCTGATCGTGTTGGTACAGCCCAGGATGCTCCTAACCTTTGCTGGTGCCTGGTCACATTGCTGCCATGTTTTTTACCAGTTAACAGCAACAAAAGAAAACAGCAAAACTCAGATTTCCTGCTTTTTTATTATTTATTTCTGCTGTTTGTAAATGCAACTGAAGTGAACAAAACTACTTTGAACTTCTGGAAATTCAAGCCCCCTATATAATTAAGGTTAGAAGACTAATTACAAACAACAATCCATTTTCACATACTTATTTCAATTTCAAAACATCCTGTTCTCTCACTCTTTCTTTTATTTTTCTTCAGAATCTTGCTTTCACATTCCCTCAGAACTGCAACCTAATTTCTCAAGGTGTACAAGGACAGGGTAAAGTGATTTACTGAATTATTATATAATCAGGAATGGTCCCATTAAAGGATTCAGCTGATATGATGTTGGTAAGGCAGAATCATCAGTTTAAACGTATTATTACATAATGTGGAAATTAATATATTTTCCTTTAATTTTCTCATGGATATCTGGATAGATATCACCCATCACTAAAGGGTATGAAACACAGGTATAGAGAATGGTCTGATTGCCTTCAATCATAATCAATCTGCATTTTTGGCAGAACTCTGAGTATTTGCAGAAAGGTGCCTAAAACCTGCTCACTACTTTTTGTGGACCAGTGGCTGATGAGAATCAGTTTGTTGGTTGGACTTGTTTAGTGGCCTGGGTTTTTCTAACCTATATTTTAACAGTATCAATTGTAAAAATTTACTGTGCAAAATAAAGGCATTGTTAAAACTTTGGATTTTATGCAGTCAGCATGCTACACCTTGGAACCATGTTTAAAAGGTAGGAGATTTCCATTACAAAGATAGAAGAAAGTAAAAGGGGGAGAAGAAAGGAAACCATCACTCTCTGTCACATTTTGTCAGCTGTTTACAGTAATTTCAACCTGTTCATAGAAAATATCAAACTATAACCTGCTAAGTACCACTCAAACATATAATAAAAAACCAAGCATGTTTAGCAATATACATTCAAGAGTGAGCTATATTAACAGATGCATAAGGAAGAATGAGGTATTTTATCTCTTTAGAAGAGGTTTTTTTCTCATTTCTAATGTAACCCTCCTTAAGATGGACATTACCAGAAGTAACACGTTGCATATATGGTTCTATATTTCTTTACTAGAC
The DNA here is from genome assembly GCA_013389925.1 of Aegithalos caudatus. NCBI lineage: Eukaryota > Metazoa > Chordata > Aves > Passeriformes > Aegithalidae > Aegithalos > Aegithalos caudatus. The sequence continues at coordinate 5,635 of WEIU01015898.1, forward strand.
ACAGGAGATAAATTAGTATAATGCTTTTATATCAAAATGTTACTTTAGAATTCACTGCTTAGGTATTTTTAAGCTGAAAACACAATTGTCAGGAAAAAAAAACCCCTCAGAACTTCATATAATACTTTTCTACTAAAACAACAAACTGATCAACAAAACCCTGCAACAGAAAGAAGCTCCAAGGAGATGGACACAGTTCCTCAAAAAACTCTGAACAGAATCTAGGGAGTGTCAACAGCAGTTGTGAAGAAACCTGAACTCATCTTGATTCCAAGGAGACCAGAGGGTCCTTACAGCCTTTGCTGTAAAAGTTGTATTGGCTGAGTGGATCAGGCAAATGCCCTTCCCTAAAGCAATCAACAGAAAACATTACCTCTCAGCCAGAGCACTGTACAGACTGCTCAACACAGAGCATCTAAACTGGACAACCAGCAACAGGAACTATGAAACCAGTGGCAGACTTGAGCTGGCTTCAAGCCATGTATGCCTCCCAAGGAACCAAGGACATGCAGCCTCATGATGGCAGCACACAGGAACTGGCAATGGGAACCACAGGAGCACTGGGATTCAGCTGCACCTGTACTGCAATTGCTATACAACACTTGTGTTGTGCTTTGGGTATATTGCTGGATCAAAATCCTATGTAACAGCAAATGCCTTCCAGTGAGTACATTTGGTATTAAAACCTTAAACCTTCTTCATGTGGAATGTGTAAAAGAACCCAGTTAGAGAGTATTGGAATCCTCACAAACCTGAAAAGGCATTAGTCTTAAGGAAGAATAGATAGTGGCCTTTCAAAGTAAACAAGCAAATTAAACACATTATAAATCATCCTCTCTTAAACACAAATTTCTTGAAAGAGCATCAGAAACAAATTATCCTTTTCCTGGCACAATATGCTATGAGAAAAGAGAAGAAAGCTGTCAAAGGGAAGACTTAAGTAAAATAAGGTATATTGAGAACAACTCTGAGAGGAATTTGAGTGTTGCTGAACAAGCTCAACATGACCTGACAGTGTTTGCTCACAGCCCAGGAGCCAAACATGTCCTGGGCTGCATCAAAAGCAGTGGGGCCAAAAGGCTGAGGGAGGTGATTCTGTGCAGCTACTCTACTCTCTGTTTAGGTGAGACCCCACCTGTAATACTGTGTCAACTCTGGGGACCCCAGCATCAGAAAGATGAGGACCAGCTGGAAAAATTCCAGAGAAGGGCACAGAGATGATGACCTCTTATAATGGAGACAGGCTGAGAGAGTTGGGGCTGTTAGCCTGGAGAAGAGAAGGCTCTGGGGCACCTTGTAGCATCTGCCAGTACCTAAAGGGAGCCTACAAGAAACATTTTACAAGGGCAGAGAGTAATGGCTTCAGTCTGAAGGACTGCACATTTAGATTAAATATGAGGAAAACTTTTACTGAGAGGGTGGAAAGGCACTGGAAAGGGTTGTAAAGCATCATAGTGGTGCTGGGTTGACAGTTGAACCTGATGATCTTAGAGTTCTCTTCCAAACTTAACAATTCTATGATTCTGTGATCTTTGAGGTCCCCTCCAACCCAAACCATTCCATGATTCTAAAGTCCATGAAAGGCACACTAAATTTTGTCAGCATCTCCAAGTAAGGGATGGAGGTGCCTGCAATTCAGATGACTGCAGTTTCTCAGATTTACAAGTTCAATGAAACATGAGCTTCTAGATACAGTAAACAATAGAACTTATGAATATGAACCTAAAATATGAACTTAAAAATATGAACTCCATGTGTTTCACATAACACTAGCTTCTACTCTACTGTGTAGGTGAGTGGGGAAAAACATTACCAACATTTTATCCAAAATAGTTGAGTGCTTCTCACTCTATTCAGAGTAGACATGCTGAGGGGAAAAAAAAAAATAAATAAAAAAGTCTATACTGACCTGAAAGGATAAATCCTGAGAAAATAATCAGAACCTAATAGTTTAATATGATATAGGCAGCCTTCTCACAATTTTGTTTTAATGTATCTAAACTATTGTGCTTAAAGTTAAAAGACACAAACAAAACTTGAAGCACAAAAGAAGAAAAAAAGAAGATGCATATCATACTAAAAAGTGACGAAACTTGAAATGCATTTCACAATACCCCAAAGTACCGCCATTGTTGCTAGTGCCATATAAATGTTTTCTGGTCTTTTCTAATTTTACTTGAAAGCCTTTGACAAATTCTTGTAATGCTACAGGCTAAAGCTTTGATCTTTGTAAAAACTTTAAACAATATCATATTAACTGGCTACTATAAACCAAATCGTTTTACAACACAAAACATGTTCTAACTGTTTTACAGGTTTAAATCCAGGTTTCAGGATTTTTCTTTTAAGTTTGGTAATATAAAATGTTATTACTCCAAATGTTACATGATTCATACTTATTTACATGACTGCTGCTACAATGCACTAGTTACGAGTGTGAGGTCAACCCTCCTTCTGTCACATCATATGAACTTTCAAATCAATTGTATTCAATACTTCTGCTCCTACTTTGAGTCAAGATTTACTGACATACACAAAAATGGGATTAACAGAAGGTATTTCTCAACATGGGATATGATAGCTCAAAGGAAAATTATATACATTGTTATTTAAATGTGCACCAGTCTGCAGATCTTGATAGACAAGTCCTTGCTTTACTTTGCCTTTTCTGCAGTTTTCATTTATTCTTTACAGAATAGCATCTGACAAACATCACGAAGATACAAACAAATTAAAATAACAAGGAAGATTATAAAGGTGAAATAGGATAACTGATTTGGTAAAACAAAGACCTAGAAGATTCCTCCAGCAACAAATCCCAATGTAACAGATATACAGTGGAACGATTGGTCTCAAACACCTGATCTTTATTTTTTATTAACTGTACAAGCCATTCTGTTTCCTAGGCTACTAAACTTCATTTGGAAATTAAGGTCAGATAACACAGCTCTAGAAACTGAGGTTAATTTCTGCTTCACTGTTTTACAAGAGAATAAATTTTATTAGCTGGACCTAGGGATTAGGCAAGGTGCTTGGGTTTTTTGCATGAATCTGTACAGAATTCAGAGCAAACAATTTCATATGTTTAGGCTCACTTTGGTTTCCACTGGTCTACTTTATAATTACTAAAAGTTCATTCCTGAGATTGGACACACCAGAAAAAAAACGCAAACCAAATCAAAACAATTGTCCTTGATGTTTCTGTGGACAGGACCTACAGAAACATCAAAGACAATTTTTATGCATCAAATGCTTAAGTTAAAATATGTGAATTATCTTTTTATTATTAATGCTCCTTTCTTATAACTGCTAATTAATATACTCAGTTGTCTCTCTCCTGTATCCACATCTTGGTGTTTTGTTTATAAAAGTACAAAAAGTACAAGGTTTTAGCAGTGCAACGGAAATATACTCTTGTGCCCTGAAATTAAAATACTTATTATGCATATTATTTTTTTCTACCTTCAGCATCTCTGGGGATCTTTTTGTTGATACACAGTCCAGAAGGGAAATTAGACAACTCAAAGAAATAACAACAGGAGTTTTGTTTACTTTAACCTGCTGCATGAAGGATTATATTATTAAGCATGTGTTTTATTATTACCTGTTCTATTGTTGAATATTAGTTCAAGAAAACAGAGCATTCTTATTCTAAAAATCATGAGAGGGGTTTTATTGTTTATTAAAGTAATATTCTGTTCCATTCCCCTTTTCAAAGGACACATTAAATTACTTTATCTATGCAGAGAATATGGTGATGAATGTTGCTAATAAAACAACAGAAGGGGAGAACCACTTCGCAATGATGGTACCTTAAATGAGTGAATTGTCCCTTTCACACACAATAGTCATGCTCAGTAAGTCCCACATTGCCCTTCCAGAGAATGACTTGAGATTGAGACAGCAGCTACTTAAACTGACCTGATAAGAGCAGCACAGGTGGTATTTGAGGCTGCTCCTGCAGACTTCTGAAGATGCCCACTGCTCATTCCCTGTCCTGGGAAGGCAAACACAAGCTATTGCAAGGCACCCTTCACCCCACTCCCTTGTGCCAGCACTAGTACTCCTACAACCATGTGGATCAAAAACCTTCTTCTCCTGGTTAGTTTTCAGACAGATTTAATATAAGGATAATTTTTATCTGGGAAATTAATTCCAGTTTGCTAATGCTACTTATCTTACAGCAGTGAGCAGAGTACTTCCAGCACAAAGAAAGGGGTGGGAATTGTTGCTTTCAGCAGCAGCCCACATTTCTGGCTGTCTAAAGGAACTGTGGAGCTGCAGCACTCCACATCTCTCAAGGTAGATTAAATGCACTTTTGCATTCACAGGGAACAACAAACTGCTGTTCCCCCACTGAGATCAGTGCCTGACTAAAGGAGCATTCCTCTTCTCTGCTGCCTATTGCAAAGCAAATAGGCAATTTTGAAGGTTTAAACTAATCTGTTTGATTTCATGCTGGCAAAGGAGAGGAGTGCTATGGCTGGAGCTGATCTCAGCTGAGAGGCTGCACAAATCAAAGGGTTCAGTGCTTGTCACCTTCCCGTGCAAGATGCCTGCCCTGGGCAAGGAGGAATCTCAACAAGGCACAGCCTGCATTTGGGGCCTATGGAAAAGAAGGTTTCTTGTAGGGGTCTCTCTTTTCTCTCAACAATAGCATAAGAAAAAGATTTCTGAAACAGAGATGGACTACTGCTATTTCACACATGGATTTTGTGAAGGTTGAATTCCCATTGCAAAAGGTGGTTTTACCTCCCATTGCTTCACGAATTTGAGAAATTCATAATACTCATAAATTAATATAGATATAAATGTAAATTTGCATTACTAGTTGATATTTAGCTGTTATATGGAAGAGCCTAAGGGCTTCAAATGCTAACATTAAGTTACATGGTTGTTGCTTCCTATGGAGTGCACTTCTCCTGTATGGAGTAAGGTGTGAAGTTTTTCCAACAGGAAAATGAAGAACCAGCAGTGTCCACAATGGGATTCAGGCAGGTATTTTTATATTGGAGTTAACAGCCTGAGAGGGTGCAGCATCCACACAGAGCTAAAGTGGTACACATTTTACATGTCATAAGTTACTAGTAAGATAAGTGGTAAGGAGTCCCTCCTGGGGGACAGCAAGGAAAAGGTATTCTCTCAGGCTTTTGCTCCTGCAGGCAGAATACCGACTGCCTTCAGGAAAGACACAGGATCTTTTGTTTGTTTCATGTTAGGAAAAGGAGTATCAGCACAGTTAAAATCTCCTCTTGAGGGTGAGCTCAGCTGGAAAGTTGCCAGTGTCGTTAGAGGCTCAAAAAGTCTACGTGCTATAAATAAGTGTAGGGTAATCTATCTGCTGGTTGTTTAAAGTGCAGTTAAAATCTCAAATAATCTTACAAATGGCTCTACTGAGATGCCAATAAACTTCAAGATCCAAATGATCTTTTAAAATAGTTATAGGTGGACTCTTAAATCCCTTTACACTTCCTTACAGCTCTCTTCTTAGACTACATCTTTCTTCAAACCTTAGTTCTTTTTTGAAAAGACATAACTGCTTGTTTGGTTTTTTAAAATTTATTTTATTATTTTCTTCATCTTTTCCTCAAACTAGAAAATACCAAATTCTTACCTGAATTACTTCTCTTAATACCACATGTCAGAAAGGAATCTTTCTCTGCCCTCTAGGTAATTTTTTATATAACCGTAGGAAAACTCGCTAGCTGGAATAATCCTTTACTCCAATCTTCTTGTGAAATATTTCCTTGTACTTATTACACTTATTTATTCCACTTATTTTTCCTCCCATTCTTTTCTTTGCAGACTTCCATTTGCACACTTATCAAATCTGTTTTATTTTCTGTCTTCCCTGTTTTCCCATAGATCTCTATCTCCCATGTGTTGTAGTCCTGTGTATGTTATGGACACATAATCTGATCATCCCCAGGATTTTAGATACTTTATTTTTCTCTATGCTTTAAGAACCCTGCTGATCTGTTCCAAACTTCTCTAAAATGCCCAACTTCACATTAAACACTATCAAAACCCTTAACTTCATTGGTGTCTATATTCTCTAACTATATATTATATGAAATATATGTATACAGACAGCCTTATCTTGTATGAGGGTGTATGTAACAGATGGTAGCAGTGTTTGTTTGCTGCTGTAAAACTTACTGTGCATGTACTATGTACTACACTGCTTTAAATGCAAGACAACCTGGGCAGTATGGAAGAACTCCTCCTGCAGGGTGCTGGCTACAGAACTGTGCTTTCACTCGGGAGGAAGAAAACCAGACTGCTTGATTCCCCAGAGGATCTGCATTGACACTCCAGGGCACAGAGCAGGACAAATAGAGACAACCAACACTGAAGGGAACCAGAAGAGAGCAAACTGCAAGCCTTTGAGTGGAGCTGGGTTGTGCTATCAGCAGTGAGGACGTTTCTTTTCAGCCCAAAGGCAACAGAGGAAAGGAAAGATTCCTAAGAACCCTGAGGGATGTTTTAGAGTTCATTCAACTAGGAAGACACTGAAAGTCATGGGACCCATAGGGAAGGATGCAGGAAAGGACCAACCCACAATCACACAGTAACCAAAGAGAAAATTTTCTTTAAGATACTTCTGTTTCATCTGTCTCAGGAGATCTGACTTTTCAATCTCTTAAAAGCCACCTTATTCTAGCTTATTAGTTTGTGCTCTAATACACTTAGCTTTAAAGACTGGAGTTGTTTGATGTCTTTTGTTACAGTCACAACAAAGGGAAATGTGGGGCTAGTTCCACTGCAAGGCTCTGAGCAACTCAAGGATCTGTCACAGGGGTGAAAAGATGATACTAGGCAGATGTTAATACTGGATGCATTTTCGATGCACCACAGCTGAGAGGTTCTCCTCCAGTTGGAGAAAGGCAAAAAGAACAACAACAACAACAACAACAACAACAACAAACAACAACAACAACAAAACAAACAAACAAACAAAAAAAACCCCAAAACAAAACAAAACAAAAAAAAAAAACAGTAAAAAGAAAAGCTAATTCCATCCATTGTAAATTGGAGTATAAATACTGCAGTAGCCTGAATAAAACGACTTGAGAGACCAAGAAGCAGTAATGGTACAACAGTTTTATTCAAGCTATTAAAGAGAGGTTTTTTGATTTTTTTTTTTCTTTCAGTCATTTACTTGCAACTCTTAGATAAGTGCCATAAGCAACTCAGGCAGTCACCCAAATAATGGTGAAACATAACCTCTAGATGAGAAATGCATAAGCAAAATACCTTGAATTTGTACTGATATATTTATGCAAGGCAGATGTTAGCTGCCCAGCAGTTGACTTTCTTTAGCATTTTACCAAAACACTCATCTATCTCTCCTTTCTGTCTTTGACTCAAGATACACTTTCTTACTAGCTCTTCCAGGAACACCTTCCCCATACAAAGATGACTTTGCCCAGCCTTCAAAGGTAGATATCTGCCTCCCCTTGGTTTTCTGTGGTCTCCTTCCTTCATCCCCTCTGAGACAGTGGACACCAAGAAACAACATTTTCTTGGAGTACATATTTCTTTCCTTTCTACCTCCATTCTACATCACTAAACACAAACCAAAATATTTATTTCATTGACATCTAGTTTCCATCCTTTCTCGTCTTACACCACATGTACAATTCAGGACTCTAACTCTAACTTCTCACTGCACCAAACTGTTCTTCCTTCCTCTTACGTTCCCACCTCAGTTCTCTTTTTCAGATACATCTTCCTGGAGAATGGAAGTAAAAAGAAGGCATGCAAGCATCTCCAAGCGATGAATAACACACACTTGCATTCAGTTATAGTCTTCATTCCACACTTTTCACACAGATATGTAACCCTTGCGAATCCCTTTCTAAATTTTCTAGAGTTATAAAATTTTATTCAGCTTATCAAAATCATCTAGATGGGGATCCCTGTGACCCAGCCCTTTAAATATCTGATTGCCTCTCCACAGCTTCCTCATTCTCTTTGCCTGGCTACAGCCCAGTGTTACAGGAAAATGCTGTATAATGGGCGATAGAGGTTTCAAATAAAAACATGCAAATCATGCACAATTTGTCTAAATATGCTTATGCAGGCCAGATGCAATCTGCAGCTGCAGCACAATCCTGTTTATATTCTTGACGGGTAGAGTTTACAGTCAAAAAGTTCAGCAATATTCTCAAAATGTAACACAGGCCTCACCATGTCCTCATCAACAATCCCTTCACAGCCTACATAGCTCTCTTGTGTAGAAATAGTAAACAGTTTTAAATGAAATACAAATGTTCTGTTTCGCAGATCAGTGTGCTCCAAGTCAATATGAAACTAAGCATGCTTTATTTAGCAGTTATTTACACAATCAGCTCCAAGAACAATAAAATGGTCTCCCAAAGGCAAGGGGCTAAGGAAGCTGTTCCTATCTGCCTGGTATTTTCTATACTACATGATCAGATGTTATGGAGCCCTTTGAGAGGAGTGACCTCCTCCTCTCTTGGTATGACCAAGATGGCACAAGCCAGCTCAGAAAAGGGACATTTTGCTCTGGTGATCTATTGAATATCTGTTTAGCTCCTCAAAGTTAAGACTGTCTATCCTAGATGAAATATGGGATCCCTTCCATCTAAGTCATCCTCAGGGTCAGCACTCTCAGAAGATCAATCCTTGATTCATCACCAACCAACTAGCCAGAAGGCAGAACATTATGCAGCCCTCCACATCTTTTCCTCCACTGTGATGCTACTCTGACCTCAGCCTCCCTGAGTTTCAGAAAGCTCCTTTAAGGTTCTTTCTTGTCACAGATTTTCCTTATGTGCTATAGTAAATCTTGCATTTTCCTCTAGTCCCACTCTGCCATCCTCAGGCTTCCTTAAAGCTGACTTTGCTGTGCTCTGATTCTTTAATTATGTATATTTTTAAAATGTAGTACCCTTTTGCCTCTGCTTCAGCCACATCACTCACTCTCTCCTGTTCATATACATATTTAAGATCAACTGAGGTAACAAGAACATTTAGCATTGGAAAAATCACATTTCACTTAAATCACAGAATGATGATTTACTAAGGCTGCATTATAAACTCCAATCAAATAAAAATTATTGTGTCTAGGGTTCCTTAATTATTAATTTTCATTCTACGTGGAAGAAAATAAATCAGGAAGCTAAAAATTTTAATGCTGTTGAAGAGAAACATCTCTGCAAACAGTGCTTGAGTACACTGACAAGATCAATAGCTTTAAGTAATGGTGATATTCAGTAGAAAAAACATTACACTGAACACGACATCAAGAAACAAGGGATTTGATTCCTCTTATGGTGTAAATATGCAAAGATATTCTAGACTTCATTTTGCTGACTGGAGCATTTCTTTTTCCCCCTTTTACAACAACAAATGGAACAAAACAAAGCATGTAACACTTAAGTACAATTTCCTAACTTCGAAGATGCTTAAGAAACAAAAATCAAAGTAACTGATTCATCAATCAAGTAATGAGATTAGCATTTTGGCCTTTTTTTCTGAGAAAATAGAATCATTAGATGTTTAGAAAACTTTGAGATAGATATAGATATAGATNAAAGCATATGAACAAGATTGGTAGATATGTTCATTTAAAGTCTGGAATGAAAAGCCTCATTAAAATCTTAAATCTCTAAGCAGAAGAGTGCTTAGAGATCAGAAACTATCATCTAGAAATGAATTCCTATTAAAGAAATATATCATTTTGTGTTTCTAAAAAGATTACTTACAGTGTCATGTGCACCATCTGTGGCAGCTTATTTCCACATTACAGCAAGGAACCAGGAGAGTAAACTGATCATCTTTCTAACAAGAAGAACTGAAATGGCCAGTAAGTCTTCCATTGCATACTGTAGAAGCATATTGAACTGCTTTTCTGAACTGGTGAAACCACTAAGACAAAATGTGTATGGGGATGAACCAACTTTCACTTTTGTCATTCAGTCATTATTAAAGCCTTTTTGTCCTATAAGTAATACAATACACACAGGGAGCAGGAGGCAAGGGAAAACCTAAGGTAGCACAGCATGAAATGTTACAATAATAAAGGGGTTAGGCAGTGTAGACATTAAGAAAAATTCTAGTATGCTCTTTTTACTAAAACTGGGTCGTTGTCAGGAAAATGCTGATGTTAGGATTTCTTGTCATGAATAATAAGAGCAACTCTGCCAGAATGTGCAAGTCATAATAGACTAGGCACATAGAAAATCTTATGAATGACGGTAACATTTGAAGCTCACTGTAATGTTACTAGATATGCCCTCAAACTGATGCTATATTTAGTATCAGTTAAACTTCCTTGGCATCAAACCCACTGGTTCTCATGAAACTAGAAAGCAGAGGTGTTTTAAGTTCAGCAGAGCATGCTACTGGCTGACATTCAGTGGCTCTGCTGTTTTCCTGTAAGGTTCTAGGGGGAACAAATAATCTCAAAATATGGTCAAGAGTCTGTATGACCAATTTTTTCCATGATTCTCACATTTCAAAACATCTAGTATACATAAGGGGAAAAAAAGTGGAATAAAGTATTCCAATTTATAATTACTTCAATAAAAAAAACATATTCACAGACTTCAGAAATACAGTGATTAGTTATCCATAAGGACTACATTCATTATAAACATATAGCTGAAGAAGTGGAAGAGGGAGAAACTTCTAAGATTTCACTAATGTCAAGCTGTAAGTAAATTAAACATATAAAAGTTCTATCTATAAATACCATTTGGCATAAGGATGCCTGATCAACCTCATTGACTTTACATTTCCTTAACTCTTGTGAAATTTATAGTCCTATGCATTTCCTAATTCCCTCACAAAATCTCAGACACTTTTTAATCTCCATAAAATAAACACAAAAGGGCAGACTACAATTTACCAGGTAACATATTGTAGAAGGAGTTAACACAAGGGAAAGCATGTACCTGCTACTTCAGCTTTGCATCTGTCCTGTAGCTCTGTCAAGAATAATGCTCCAGGTCAAGAGGAGCCCCTCAGTGGATCTCAGATCTGCTTCCTGTCTTTTCTCACCTTGCTGCTTTCATGGTATTGCTAATATTGTATTTATGAACTAAAATTTATGCCTAATGTAAATAATCATTTTATATGAACAAATATAATAAGTTACTATAGGTATTAATACATCGCTCATCTTGGCTACTTCAGTAATATTGCAGAGAAAAAAATTAAAATGTAATCTGTTCCTCTTACAGCTACGGTTTGGAGTAGCCTCCTTCTGTTAAAACAAACAAACAAACAAAACTATCATATTATACAAAGTCTAAAAAGGATGAAATAAGGTAAAATTAATTTGCATATGGAACTTCTGGCACAGATTTTATCTTCTTCCATTCCACTGGAGAGAAAGTCCAGAGTATATGGTCTCCAAACAGAATATCTGCACTTCTGCAGGCAGTGTCAAGGACACTGAAAGTGCAGATTTAGTTGTTTAAGGAATTCCAGTAAGATTTATGAGTGGCTCAGCCTCTACTGAATTTTTTTGATGTTTGTGTTCATCTTCATTTCTAGAAGCAACAAAAAAGCTAATAAATGATGGACAGAAGGGAATGAGGCTTTGAGATGGCAGTTCCTCCAACCTGCATCCATGTTATAACAAAGGCAAGTGATGAGAAGCGACAGGGCAAGATGAGGAAAGGCTGAGTATTTTCACTTTCTAAAGTGAATAAAAGAGAGTAGAAAAAGAGGTTTTTTTTCCCTTCTGGTTCTATTCTGACTTGGGCATAGAAACTTAGAAGAGGTTTCCTAACAATAGTGACTGTCAGAGAGCTGGTGATGGAAACTGTTTCTGTGAAATCGAGGTAGGTGCAGATGTTGGATGATCTAAAGATGCATCAGGCTGGGCATGGTCATCCACAAAGACAGAGCCCAGATATTTCCCACTGAGATCAAGGCTGTCTACAAAGCAGTTGGTACAAACCACTGGTAAAACCTTTATTTATTGCTTTACAGTCCACACTATGATGTGTAATATGGTGGTTACTTTGCTACTATTACTCAGACAAAGGTCACCACATTTACTGCATTATAACCACAACTTTTATCACAACACAGGTAACAAAAGGCCTTGGCCTCTTAGCTTAATGACTTTGTCAAGAAGGAAGAAAAATTCTTATGGTTAATGCTGTACAAAATGCTTCAAAGGTTGGTGAGATGACAAGAAACTCTAAGAAAATGAGTAATGAAATCAAACCAAAAGCTTTAAAACAACAAAAAAGCCATACATATATAGCAGAATTTCAGTAAGTTATTCACAACAGAAGCAAAATCTACAAGAAAAAGAAGCAGAAGTATGTGATATTACCAATTAAAATCTTCTTCTGGCATCCAGAATCATACTATCTATATTCCTTTCTACCCTTATGCTGAAAAAATGCATTTGAAAGGCATTATGCATTGACAGTAATGTATACTACCATTTTAATATAGCTGAAAAGTCTGATGGTTACCACATTCCTCTGCACAACTAGAGACCATATCTCAGATTTTACCCAGAGATATTCAAGGCTGCCATTTGGATGTACAGACAGGCTAGTCCTGCACATGTATCCTGCTACTGCCACATAAAATGCAAGCTGCACTACGTGCCAAAAATGGGGGCTTAACCCATAAGTTTTCTCGGACTATGCCTAACACAAACTGATAGAATTGGGTTTCTTGCAAAAAGCAATTATGGATCCCATTTTCTCTCAAAACCAGGACCCCTCCCTTATTATGTTAGAGCCTAGAGATTAAGTTACACTCAACTGAAGAGACTGAGCTTGAGCTCCTTCTTTTGCTAGAGGCAATGCAAATCTACATTACTGTCTACACAAAAGTTAGACTGAAAAAAAAAACCATTATTTTGCAAAAGGCATGGTCATTTATTAAACCACTCTAGCTTGATCAAATTCACCCCCTACTCAATGTCCATCAATGAAATTGCAACAGCATTCTAACTAGTGTACTTAACATAATGTGAAGGTGTTTTACTGCTTTCTGCACAATATAATTTCTCATTCTGTCCTGACATGGAGCTTTGAGTAAATAGTCAGCATTTTGGAAGATGAGGCTGGAAAATTAGAATATGTGAAAAAAAGTCAGGAGGACTCTATTCACCCATAAATAATTTCAGGTAATTTTACCGTTGCTATGCTGTCCATAAGTACAAAAATGCAAAAGTGTGTATTCACCTGTTCTAGCAAACTTTTATTTTTTAATGGGTAAAGAGAAGAAAAGAAAAAGAAATAAAATAAATCAATAAAATGTATCCAAGACAGAATATATTTTCAGTAAAACATCATTAATCTTCCTTAAATGCATGCTGGATGTAGCAGCAATGTCTTAGCTGTTTTCTGATATACCAAGACTAAGAAGACATCTACCCAGTCACTGCTAGTGGCCACAACCAAAGGCAGAGAAGAAAATAGAGATAAAATCAAGAAGGAAAAGATGAAGATACCAGTAATCCCTGGTAACAACACAGGCTGGGAGATGAACAGATCAAGAGCAGCCCTGGTCAAGAAGGTCCTGGGGGTGCTGGTGGGTGATTTACAGGGGAAAATCAAGTGAGATGAGATGCTGGACATGAACCAGTAATGGGGGATGGGAAGAAGGGAAGGGAAGGGAAGGGAAGGGAAGGGAAGGGAA
>WEIU01015898.1:19347-29951 GCA_013389925.1 Aegithalos caudatus
GGAAGGGAAGGGAAGGGCTTAATGTAAATCATTAGAACTTAAGGACCTGAAAAACAGTTGTGCCTAAAGGTGGTTTAATCTTGCCACTGGCTGTTCTTAACAGGGAGAAATAAATAGTTTCTAAGCTAAAAATAATTTAAAAACCCTACCAAAAGAGACTGTTGGTATGAAAAATACATATTCTTTGAATAATCCATACAACAATTACAAAATATGTTACTATGCAAGAAATAAAAGTATATTGATAAATACCCCTGACTGGATGCCAGATGCCCACCAAAGTCACTCAATCTCGTACCTCCTTAACTGGGAAGGTGAGATAAATTTAATGAAAGTCCCACGGGTTGAGATAAGGACAGGGAGAGATCACTCACCAGGTAACTGTCATGGGCAAAACCAACTTGAGCTGGGGAAATTAGCTTAATTTATTACCATGGGCAGCAGAGGCACAGCTGGATCACCATGGTCTCCACCACGGTTGCAGAGGAATCTCTGCTCTGATGCCTGGAACACCTCCTCCTCCTCCTTCCTCACTGAACTTGGTGTCCCTAGAGTTGTTTTTCTCACATTCTCACCTCTCTCTTCCAGCTGCTGTTGCACAGCATTTTTCCTCCCTACTCCTGAAATATATTATCCTAGAGGTGCAACCACTGTCTCTGATGGGCTCAGCCTAGGCCAGTGGTGGGTCCACCTCGGAGCCAGCTGGCATTGGCTCAACTGGACATGGGGCAAGCTTTTTGGCAGCTTCTCACAAGAGTCACTCCTATAGCCCTGTGCTATGAAAACCTTGCCATCTAAAGCCAATACAACACCTTTATTAAAAATCATGAATGTTAGGCTAAACACGTCTCTGTTACTGTGCCCAAATGCTACCTTGTCAAGAAGCTGCACCGAGACACTGTGATCTGAACCCATTCCCCAGATCCCACAAACCATTAAAGAAGTTGCCCGTGCTCCACACCAGGTGACATATTTCCCATTTAACTCAGAGCTCCCTGGAAGGGAACATCCCAAGACAGGATTACTTCCCATTTGCCCAAAGCTGTGAGAGGAGAGGCTGAGGGCAGTGGGCTCAGGCTGCTGCTGGACAGCTCCCTCGGGAGAGGGAGGCTCCTCTCACACACCCTGCCAGCCCAGCCCTCTGGCCGTCTCCCCTCCTGCATGCATTCTGCTCCAAATAATGCACAGAAACACCACTGATTGTTTTACTTATTTGAGGAAAATTAAAAAAAAAAAAAAAAATCCCACAAAAAATAACAATTTATAGAAAAAAAAAAAACCAAACCCCTTGATCTTTACCCGCTTTTGTAGGACAGGAGGGAAGCACTGGATCTCCTCAGCAATTCATGAAAGCTGGTAATGTGAATGAAGTGCACTATCTACAGGCAACATCTGTACCTTCTTTCAAGCTTATTTTTGATAACAGCTACCATTTTCACATGCAAGCAAGGTATGACCTCTTCTCAATCTCTAGTATTTGAGATTTTCTGAGCTCATTGTAAGAAAAGGAAAAAAAAAAAAAAAAAGCTAAATAATTTTGCAATCAAAAAAGACCTTAATGCTGAACTTCTAAGAGAGTCAAAAATTACTGACAGTTGTGACTGAAGGAAATAGGCAGTTCAGTGTTTTTCAAATAAATTGATGTGTAACCCTGAAACAGTCCTATATGTCAAATGGTAGGTTGGAGACAGGGAATTGACTGTAAAATCAACATCTCAGTGCAGTTCCAGTAAATGCTAACAATAATATTTTTAAAAGGTGCATACACATATATGCACGTTCACAGAGAAATTATATATAGACATTTTAAAGATGCCATTGCATGCTTCAAATATCTATCAAAAATAACATCTGATGAAAATTACCTTTAATGCTCTGTAATTAAATACAATACCTAAATGATTATGTATAGACATCCATAAGGAAATAGACAGAGATACAAATGGATTTGCTAATCTTTCTGTTCTGTATAAAGTTAAAGACTAATAATTATATCAGAGTATTTAAAAGGAAGTCAGAGAATAAAACTGCAGTATTCCATCACCATGCTATTTCACCTGCCAGTATATAGATAAAGGAAAAAAATCCCAACAACGCACAGTATTGTAGATGTTCCTCTAACACCCTTTTTCCTGACTCTAAACTCTAGCTTTCCTAATTTGTTTACTAAAATGTTATCTTTAAGATTTAAAATTATCTTAGCAACTCTTCTGTTTTGTCTTCACTTAAGAAAGCTATCTTTACATATTTTTATGCTCAGGAATACTTGTCTTAATTTATTCACACATACTTGAGACTAAATAATCTATGACCTAACTGTTTGTTTTCTAAACTTTTATGAGGAAGAGGACAAATATCCATCATGAAGAATGCAAAGCACTCCCTCACAAGACCAAAGCAACAGTGCATGAAATTGAACTCAAAAAGAGCTTCCATTCTGTGTGACTTCTTGGCTGACACAATTTAGATATTTATAGCTTTACGAATATGCCACTGGAAAAGAACTTGGAGCTTTTTCTAGCTAGGAAGGATTAATGAACATGTGCACCTGGTAATTACAGCACTCCATCTTTCTCAAAGCCCTCACATTGCTTCAATGGCAGAAACTGTAATGAAAAACCATTGAAAATATCAATCTGCAATTCCATAAGTCATTTAATTATTAAAATATATAATCTCTTTTCATACTTTCCATGAACTATGCTAACAGTGATATGCAAAAAAAAATCATACTTTCTGCTTCATATTATTACCTGGAACACCTCATTTAAAATGAAAAATTCATCTGATATCATCTTGGGGTTTAACTTACTCTAGACTCAGATTGGAAAATGCATGGTCCTGACTGTCAAATACTTCTGCAAGAAACAGCAGAAAAAACCAAAATAAAACAAACAACCACAACCGCCTGGGGTAACACATGCAATTCTAAGAAGGCAAAAATGACACACTAAATTTCAAAAGAAGTTTACCAAAAAAAGAATGTTTAAAGATTGGGGAAAATAAGCATTCTGTACTTTTTCCCTAAAGAAGGTTTTCAGAGTCATTGTCAGGTGGAAACTTTTTAAGAAGTAATGCATGCTGCCACAAACATTTGTCTAATATGCATACCACTAGAAATCTTCAGTAGCAGGGGTACTGCTTGTTTGTTAAAACACTACCTGGATAAACTTGAAAAACACTATGTACTTCATGTTCTATTTTGAGATTTAAAAATACTGAAAAAAACCTGGAAAATACTACAAAACAAAAGCCACTTTATGATCAAGGTAGTAAACCCCTAATTAGTCTATGAGCATCAATATTTGAATTTTCTTGTGTTATTCTGACATTTGATGTAACATTACCGTAAAACAGCCAGATACATGAAGGGATGAAGTAGAGCACCCAAAAGTAAAAACATCATTACTAATACAGGTTATTTTAAGCAGAAAGCCTCAACTGCTTTACAAACGAAATTAAATTTTAAAATATGTTTTAGTGAAGTCCTTAGTTATTACACCATTTGAATGAAAGTCAATTATAACCTAATGCACAGACATCTATATGGCTCTAAAAGTAGTCTTTTAAAAGATATTTAAACACAGTATGGAATTTGAGCATTAAAAAAATGGCCTTTTATTGTTAAAACATACTGTTCCTTGGTGGATTATAGGAAAAGAAAAGGCTCCAATAGAGATAAGTGTGCATGAAATGCTCTCTCAAGAGTATTCAACCAAACTGACTGCAATAAAGGGACTTCAAAAAGCAGCAAGAGAAGAGATGTTCAAAGCACCTTGCAGCTTTGGGCTGCTGGCCTCTACTGCTGTTTTTAATACAGTTAGGTTTAACTTGGGAGCGGATAAATAATTGACAGAGGTATTTTCAGGAAGCTTTGATCACCGCACCGTTTGTCACAAGCTCCAAAGTAGTCACTGCGATAACACTTAATCTGGGGCTTCTTATTTCAAGTACAAAAGCATCCCCTCCCACCTACTGCTCGCAGACTCCTGCATCAGAACAGGAGACTTAAGATGCAGCCTGCACAGCACTAACACACCACGCTCTCCACCGGCAGATTCCTCCTCCAGCACGCCTATTTTCGCATCCTTACCTTTAAAAGGCTGTCCAGAACCCGCTAAGTTCCCCCAGACGGTTTTAGTTCAGAGCATGCAGCAGAGCATCCGCACAAAGCTTTGCCATTGCGAGTGTGAAGAGAGAGAGCTGCTGGGATGCTGAATGGCACATCAGCCAACTTTGTGTGTATCCGCGGCTCCCTGAAAAAGCTGGACTGAAATTCCCCTCGCCTGCGGATTGGATTCAACAGCACACAGTAACTGTGAGAGAGACCGAGGATTTAAAAGAGAAAGAGGGAGAAGCGGGAGAGGGAAGGGGGGCACGTCTGAAGAGAAAAGAAAAATCCTGTCCTGGATACTGGAGAAGTCTTGGCTGTGAAATACAAGCTGCTCTTCAGAGTCCCACAAATACTTGCAAAACTACTCTTCTGTAATGTTTTCATTGCACGGTGTACCATAGGATGCCATCAGTCTGATATTTCAATATAGAACGTGTTAACTATTTGCCTAACTAACATATTAGGGGATAACATTTCAGCTTTTACGTTAAAATCATAAAAAGAAAGAGCAATATGTGAATTGTACTAATTTTAGATACAGTTAGACTACAATTTTCCTAATTTTCTGCAGACTATTTGTCTACTCATTTAGGTTCAACTAACTGTGAAAAACTGTTTTCTTTCTTCCCTGTTATATACAGATATTGAAGTTCCCATATAATGGCCCATCAGTGTAGACTCACCTGCATTACTTATCCAGTCCTTGTAGAAAATCTACCTCTAAGTCCCACCTTTACATTTTATGTGCTAGTCAGTCTAGAGTGAATCAGATTTTGCAGTTGTTACTGGCACATTACACCTGCTTTAGATATTCTTTGCCAGAACAATGCTTACACTTACACAGATTCTGATTAATCTATCTAAAATGAAATATTTTTATCTGTTATAGCTAATGATGTACACATTATACACATTAAAAATTAAACTTTATGTATCTAGGAAGATTGTGTGGGGTTTTTTTTCTTTCAAATTTGGCCTTTGCCATTTTAGGAATAATGTTGATAACATATGATATATGTTTTATCATAAAGTCTTTCTCAGACCATAGTAGTGTACAAATTTATTTCCACTTGCTGACAATGAAAATACCATTTTCTAGTGCCTCTACTCTTCTGGCACTGGCACAGAAATTTGAGGTTAGAAATAAAAGTGCCAGGAAGATAAGAGGCCAGATGTACCATAGAGGTGATGACCTCATTTGGAGATATATATATATATATATATATTTGGCTTAAGCACAGTTTATTTCCAGTGGTACTTTTTTTTAGTGAGGTTGGGTGAGGAGGAACACCTCAATCCCCTCCAAGGACATAGGACCCATTAAAACATAAAGACACATAATAAAGGTCAAGCAGGAAAAAGGACCACCAAGGTAAAGGACATGGCTCATAACTATATCTATTCAGAGTATTTTTTTTCTCTACAAACATTGTATCTGTCGAAATGTTAAGGAGTTCACGCTCCAAATTCCATTACCAATTATGAGGCGTTAAATTGTCCTGTATAGGTTTTTCAGCTGCTATTGACCTCATCAAACAGCTGTGATTTCTAAGCAATCAGTCTCTAATGAGTTTAGAAACAATAAAGAGAAGTTAAAATACCAGATGTATTTCATTTATCTTTAAAGAAAAAAATCACTCTCTTAAGATGTACATCTTGAAAACTTTAATATGTACAAAATGTTCCTTGGTTTTGCATTTTTGGTTAATTCGTGGAGGAATCATCCTTTAGTGACTGAAAGGGAAAAACAATACTTATGCTCTGCCCGTGTCTTTTTAATATAGTTAGTGCCTTATCAGCACCCAAACACTCTCCTGTGAACAGCTCTAGAAAACTACCGAGAATGCTGGAATACCTTAGCTCTCTTTCAATCTTGTCTTGGTTTTATTGTCTTATAATGCAAACATCTGTAATGCACTGAAAATTATATTGCAGATTTTAAAACCAGGTAAAACCCGTGCACCTGATGAAAACAACATCTCAGAGAGAGAGCTGAAATGCACAATGTAGCCATTAATTACAAGGGAAAAAAATGCTATATGCCCATCACAAGTAAAGCTTACAGTATTGCTAGAATAGTCTACCTTAAAGAAAATTTTTGTACTTGTTAAAGCTAGTTAAGGTCACAAAAATGAATAGATAATTAAATAAACAAACAAATAAATAAGTTCCTGTATTAAATACTTAAATATATTAATTGAAGGGTAGAATACAGGCTCATTGAAAGGGTTATGATCATAAGATAATTCTTAGCTGCAAGTTCAGTGATTAAAGTATTTAGCGTTTAAGGGCAGTCAGTTCATCATCTTTCGTGTGCACAAAAGTAATTGAAAGCAAAAGAGCCTTTACAAAAGACACTTTAAATGGTTTGTTTGTTTATGTTTGATGACTGTTTAAGTAAGCAGGAAACCAGATAACCTCTCTGCAAACAATCCATTATGTAGCTGCTACAGGGCTACATCACTATTTCAGGACTCATATTGCACACACATTTCATGTGCACTTAGCAGTCCCTTTTGTATCCTATGCAGAAATATTGCACACACATATTAAATATATGTTTGTCATTCCTTTTGAATGTAGTGTACAAGGACCGAATGTAAAGAAACTTCTTGCCAAAAGATTTAAGTGCTAATCCCAATTTTGATTTACACTACACCCTAAAAGAGTTTCACTTTCCCCCCCTGACATTTTGCAGCCTTTCAGTGGAGCTAACACATCCCATCCCTCCAATCACAGCTCTTTCAGAAAACCAGAGGACTAGATCCTGGAAAACAAAAGTCCCTAAAATGACCCCACTGATTGCAGCTATCAAGGAGTTACACGGAGATAAAATGGTTTCTAAGTTATCTAAGCTTGTATGTGTGGAGAACAAATTTTGACTTAGTAAATGAATAGGGATTCAACAGAGAGATGTGTCTGTGTTTGCCGTGAACTCTCCTACCACAGTCAGAAGGCTGTATATTTAAACAGATGTAGATAATCCACAGCAGATCCCAGATAATGTGGAAAACATTTTATCTGAGTGTGAAAAGAAGCAGGTCAGTGTAGAGGGTCCATATTCAGAGCCTTTTGTGGCCAGACAAATCCCAGAAGAGTTTCCTCATTGCTTTTGGATCATCAACTAGAACATCTCAGTAAGGAATGTACAAGTGACCTTGCCCTGATTACTGACACTTTTGTGACCATATTGGAGATTATATTCTGAGTATTAAACATGAGTCTGTAGTGTGATCTGGGCATCCAAAACTAGGAGAAGTCAGGAAAACTCTCAGGAAAAAGAGTGGCTTAAGTTAAAAGCAGTCAATGTTACTAAATGAGATTGCCAGATCTATCAGCTTTCAAATTTTTGATTCACTGTCCTGCTGAGCCTGACATCTTTTGGTCAGACAGGTATCATAATAGGAATACAGAAGAAAAAAAAAAAATTCAGGAGCATTAAAAGGACTGTATCTCAAAGACAGTGTTCATTTTTTCTGCAAAACAGCACAGAAAGGGGCAGACAGAAGAGGCACTTTATAGATAGGTATTTTATTCGTCTGGGTTATTTCCAGGAGGTATTAAGAATCCACAGGTAAAGGAGACATAGAGGATCTAAAAAATGCTCCTTTCTATTACCAATTCTCTATTCTTACTGCTAAAAAATGCTGCCATTTTGGCTTTAAGCACTCCTGCCATTCCTAGGCCAAAGATTCTTGAAAACAGAAACTCCATAAAATATGCAGTCACACCTGAAGTTGGCATAGTTTATAGGCATGTAGGATAATGGTAATATTACTATTAAGAATTCTACAATCTTCAGGGCTCATGGTATTCTTCACTGTTTATGCTTTTTCATGGTATTCTTTATCCTTTATGCTTTTACAACCTAAGTTTGTGTTTTCTACTTCCCATCCATTCAGGAGCTATCATTGTTAGGGAAAAAGGCCCTGCTAGCTGCAGTACACAGTCAAGTTCTGCAAGTATTACAAGAACACAACTAAGAATAAAAAATTAAGTTAAGAGCAAAAGAATGTAAAAGATAACCTTCAGTTAGCCCTGAAAAGGTGAACATCCCCTCACAGCACTGGTCCCTGTTCAGTATTGTATAACACATCTGCAGGAGGTAGTGATTCCCCATCCCTCTCTCCCATGTGTGCCAAACAAACTCAGGAGGCAAGCTCCATTTTATTGGCTTTCTTACAAACTGGTTTCCTACTGTGAAGTAGATATTTCCAGTTTCCAGCTATTAGGCAAGAAAAGGTCTAGTTATAATCCATTATAAGCTTTCCTGACAATGCAGGTTTTTCTGAACCTTGAGCAGGAGGTGCTGTAGAGGAGCAGAATTTACTACAAACTCCTGATTTACTCACCTCCACTCCTGTTTTCATCTTGATCATTTTAAGTGATTTTTGTGAAGAGGAAAGTCAACAGACTGAACCTTAGGCTTTGTACACCCCTCTTTAGAACTACACCCATATCTACCAGCTGGATCAGATCATCCAGATGACCTTAGAGACTTTCTAGATACCAAAAAAAAAAAAGTGTTTAAATTACATGGCCTTTTGCTTTGTACCTTTTGTGAAGAACTGTTCCACAGTTTCAGTATGCTACGTGTCCCTAGGTTCGAAGTACTTGCATAGTAGGTGAGATATTCTGCAGGTATTCAGGAAGTTAAAATAAGTCAAAAGACTCAAAAACTCTCATGGATGAACTCTCTTTTTGAGTCAGTCAGAGGAACAATTTGTTTGTTGATTTCATCTTTCATTTTTCTTTTTAAATAACAAAAGTTTGACATAAGCTGAGTTTTGTTAGTCAGGGAAAACATCTTAGATTAGATACCTAATTTTTTTTTAGTTACATTAAAAACAGTATAGTAAGGTATATTAGTATAACCTACCCATACAAAATTATTAGCAAAGTTCTAAAGGGATGAAAATGTAAGAAATTCCTTAACACTGACAACATCAAAGTTGAACACAGAAAGGAGTAGAAACTGCTCTTTCACCTCTAACAAAAACTACTGCCTGTAACTGCTAGGGCACCTGCTGTGCTATCAGCACTGCAGATCTTTCTGCCAATGTATTGCCTGTTTCTTCTGATGTGGCTGCCATCCCCTGTCTTCAGCTCTTGGCATGTGCACAGATTACTTCTGGACGCAGTAGTGAGTTTACCTCCAAAATTTGCTTTGACTAACACGTCTGAAAATGATACTGCAATATCGTGCAATGCTTTTCCTTTCCAGGAAAATTAATGAATTTGCCAGGAGCCTGTGTTTGGAGTCTTACAGATGTAAAGGGCACAGGGAGGCTTGAGACACGTTCTCTCTGCTGGTGACACCAATGCTGATGCCCTGCCTTGCTGGCTGAAAAAGTGACTGTTCACCTGACAGTAACCAGAGGAGTTAATACAGAATTCTCATACTGCAATTCACATCATCTCATCTCAGTCAGCGGGATTGGGCCTGTCCACACAGGACATGAGATTTTATAGATGAATGAATTTTTAGCAAAAGATTTATTAAAATATGGCAATTTTCCATGGCAATAATTTCTTTATTCTTATTATCCAACAAACATAAAAAAGCTTTGTTTTTATCTTCAGATTATAATTCTTATTATTACAGCTGAGAGAAAAAATTTCAATAATTGTTTTTGCTGCTTGGCATTTTAAGACCAATTGCCTTATATCTTGAAAAAAATTATGAGTGCATTACAGGAAGGTTGTCAGCTGCATTAAACACTGTGAATAGTTTCAATAGCTGTAATATATAAATTTGCATATATCATCCTACCACCGAAAAGCACATTTTAAAACTAATATTTGATTTTGTTCCTTCTGCACATCTTGTGGTTCCATTCAAGATGAAATTTAGCATGAGAAATTGTCCTGTGATGGAAAAGAACATCCCTCAAACTGTGCACACCAGTTAGGAAGATGAATTTATTCTACTTCAAAGAAATGCATGTTCTATTTAGACTTGTATTTTATCACACTGGGTTTGGATCTTAAATATTCATTTTGATTATGTATTATTTCACTGATTTATTCCCTCATTAATTCAATCCTATAGTAATGTGATCAACTTCAATGGATATGTTTAAACTGTTACATACATCTTATCTTTTTGTGCTACACCAAATTCCTCCATCAAAATAGTTAATTAAGGAAGAAAATCAAATTTTTCTTAATCTCACACTAATGCATAACTTTTCCTTGAAAAAAATACAACTTAATTATGAAAATGAATCCATGAATTATATGAAGACATGTGAGTAATATTAGAAATGAGCATAGCAAATGAAAAGTCGACACAGTATTCATGTTTGATTTAATACATCAAAAGTGAAGCAAGAATGTGTCTAGAGAGCTCACAGATCATATCATCTGACAGATATGTAATACCCAAATGAGTGCTGATAAGAAGATAAAATGAGATATATCTGTTTTTCTACCTAACATTTTGTGAAGTCTGTTTGTACATATTCATTTTGGTGTCTCAGTTACAAAG
>WEIU01015899.1:10707-32890 GCA_013389925.1 Aegithalos caudatus
GGGCGGGGAGGGGGGAAAGGCGGGGAAATTCCAGTGATTGACAGACACCCTCGAGGTCCTGTTCCCTACTGCGGGCAGGCCGGCCGGACGTGACTGGCGGCCAGGGCAGAAGGGGCGGTGACTGCGCGCGGCGTCTCGAGGGCGGCCGGTTACAGATAGGGACTAAGCAAGGTCTGACGGCCCCCGCGATCCGCAGCCTCTGATTGGAGAGCTGCGAGGATGGGTATCCATTCTCACCAATAGGAGCGCAGCTCCGCGACGCCACGCCCCAACCCGGCGGGGTGGGCGGGGCCAGATGAGTCCCCGCCCTACTGCGGCGAGAGCGGCAGCGGTCCCGGAGCTGCCGAGGGGGAGCCGCTCCCAGGGCAGCGGGGCGGGCGGGGATCAGGGTTTATGGCAGTGGGGATGACTGAAAGCTGGTGCCGCAGTCTCAGCTGCGTGCGGGAAGTCGAACAGATCCAAAACTCGGCATGAAATTGTGTCAGGGGAGATTAGGGTTCCTTCACCCAGAGGGTGTTTGGGCACAGGCTCCCCAAGGAAAAAGCCACAGGACCAAGCCTGAGAGAGTTCAAGAAGTGTTTGTACAATCCTCTCGGGCATATGGTGTGAGTCTTGGGGATAGTCCTGTGCAGGGCAGGAGATGGACTCAGTGATCCTTGTGGGTCGCTTCCAATCCAGGATTCTGTGATTCTGTGAAAATGTGAAGGGAGGTGAAGGTCTTGGCGATGGCAGAGAGGGGTCGTGAGTGAGGAGCCCCCATTTCTCGCCGTGGCACTGAGGGGTCTGGGCGGGTCGGTGCTTAGCCGGCGCACTGACATTGCCTTCTCGGGGGCGAATCCCTTTTTCCTTTACAAAGGACCTAAGGCTGCCCTTCCCGAGGCTCGCCCGAATCCGTGCAAGTCGCTTGGGACAGTTCTGTGGCCTCTGAAGCGCGATCCGGCACAGGAGGTGTTACACTGCACACAAGCCTCTATAAAAAGGTTATTCAGGTCAGGAACAAATGAGGCAGCGATTAAAAGTGACTCATGGCAGAGCGCTGTCAACGTGGTTGGAAGCCGAGAACTGAAAAAAATGGTGTAAGGAATAAACACGTAACACCTCTTCTGTATAGGAATTAATCTGTAACACCTCACCAAAGTGTTGCACATTCCTCACACTTGAAGTGACCAATGAGTGCACACTGGTCACCTCGTTTTTCAGATGTTTTAGGGGTGCTTAGTGTAGGTCTGATACCCACTCTAAGCCCTAATTTGCTTTTTATGAATCTTACAATTCTGTGAAGCAAGATAATAGTTTTTATTTCAGTGTCTTACACTGAGATCCATGTGCTTTTTTTTTCACCTTAGCTCATCCCTTTGTGTTCACAGGTACTGCCCATCTGAATGATAAAAAGATTGCAGTAAAGTTCAAAGAATAATTGTAGCTTCACTTAATGCCCTCATGAAAAATAAAGGGTACGTTGCCAATGAAACTGGAAAGGTTGATAGGTTTCTGTAGCCAGGAAAAAAGGGAACATAACTTTGTATGGGAAACAAAATGTATGAGGTGTATGAGGACTATGGCAAGGAGACAGAAATGAAAAAGGGCATGGAACTGAGTAAGCAAATCTGTAAAGATAGAAGTGGAGAGTTTTGGAGAATGAGGAAAAGTCAAAACCCAGTTGAAGGTATTTGAAGAATGTTACATCCTGCTGATACTATGTTCACCAGAGGCAATGCAAGGTTAAAAAAATACTAACAAAACCCAAAAGAAAGATAACAACATGAATTGTAAATAGGAAAGGGAAAGATAAGGTTAAAAATGAAATAATTAGGATTAAGAAAATGTAACAGAGATTTGCAAAAAGTCTGTCTGGGAGTCAGGGGCTACTAGAGGAAGAAAATCTGATAACAATAGTTTTACAGTTCTAGGGAGGATAGAGATAAGACTGTTTTAAGTCAAGAAAACAATGAAAATTAGAAGAATGAATGATAACTTTGGAGTTGGAATAAGGTGCAGACATTTTTTGAATACCAACAACATTTCTCTTCCAGAGAATCACTATGGAGAGCTAGGTAGTGATGATTAGATACTACCTCAGAGTATCCAAAAGGGCAAGCAAGGATCCTCACACTGCCAGTGTGCTGTTAGGAAAACTGGCTTGTAGGAAAAAAATCCAAATCAAAACCAAACTGACCAATAAAATATAATCAGTCCTATTTATAAACACCAACTAAGAAAAAAATTTGGTCTCACTACTGGTGCATGTAAGGCATGTATGTCCCTTTTGAAAGTTTTTCTCTATGCTGGACACAAATCCCCAAACAGAGAGAATTATGGAAATGAGAGTGGTGGGATGGTGCAGAGGGAGACAGGACAGTGTAGGACATAGGGAAACTCAGTAGCAGTTTTGACAGGCACAGAAAGGAGCCCCATTGAATGACCACATTGCTGAGAAGTTTTGTTGTATAAAAACGACAGCAACAAGAAAAGGGAACAATTTGGTTTTGACACAGTAAAAAAAACGTATTGCTTCTTTTTTTTTTTTTNGAAACAAGCAGTAGACACGAGGCATTCTTTTGCTGACTTGTACTGGTTTAGATGGTATTGGTGTTTCATAGGACACTTGTGAGACTGCCGCCATGAGTTTCAATAAAAAGTTGATAAAATTAGGAAAATGTGGAAAGATTTTAGGTGTTAAATTGATACGTAAATGAAGTCAAATAAGACATGCCAGTTGACTGTGGGAAATATGTATCTGAGTCTGTATTTTAGATAGTAAGGATAGGGTATTCTCTTCACTGTTTTTTTCTGAATAGTATCTTTTACATTTAGTGGTCATCTTGTTCTGCAAGGTCAAACAGAAACCAAATGTTAAAAGGATAACAGTTTGCTACAAAGATTTTGCTGAGAAAGAGGATCTTTAACAGTCCACACCATCAAAATTCATATGAGTTTTCATTCTGATTTTTGCTTAAGGAAGCTTGTGATTATATGCAGTAATATAAAAAGAATGGTTAGAATCAAATCTGGCAAATGAGAGTAATATTAATTCAGTGTTCTCTTAATCTGATTCAAGAATTGACCAAGAAAATGAAGAATCAGGAAAGATGTGCTTGGATCAGCTCACAAAAAAGGGATAATATTAGAGATTGTATGTTTTACGTATAACTGATCATTAATGTTCTAGTCAGTTCTCTGGCTTTCTTATTGTTTTGGTGTGTGTGGGGGGTGTTTGTTTTTTTGGGGGGCTTGGGGGGGGTTCTGTTTGTTTGTTTGTTTGTTTGTTTGTTTGTTTAATAACAAATCCTGCTTCAGGACTGGAATTTCCAGACTTTTCAAAGCTGCAAACATATTTTAATCTCAGGTTATATTCTTGGTATACATGCAGAAGTGTGCAAAAAGTGATAGTTTTGCAGTTTACACTTCTAAAGTGATTAATGTGAGTCCCTTTGGTAATCCATGTATTAGCAGTTAAAAGCAATGACCCTTGAGAGAAATCACCGTATGCCCACCATCAGTGGACTAGACCACAGCCTTGCAACTGCACCTTGACAAAGAACTTCTGTGCCTGTAGAGAAATGAAGGAAAAAGATGTAATCAAATACCAGAAACACATTTATGCCAAATGCAGGCAAAATGGTGACTTTGCACAGCTATCTATTCTTCATTACACTGTGGGACATTTGCCAGTATTACCCATGTTTCCGTGTAATTCCAGAACATTGAATGGCAGCAAGCATAGTTTTCCTGCCTGAAGAGCTCCACTAAAAATATCCCCAGTCAGTGCTGAATATCTGGTTAGAACAGCTTGCTGAACTCTATCAATTAGCCAGATCTTAATCTATTTAATGTGTTTTATTAAGGCTATATAATGCTAATGTTTTAATCAAAATGTCAAGCAGTACTAAATCAGATTCATTAGGAAGGTCCAAGTCTATCACATCCATGTGGTTACCTTGATCAAACAAACCTGTAATCTCATCAAAAATTGAAGTCAGGCCTGCTTGTCAAGTCTTGTTTCCATAAAGCCATGTGGACTTGCTTTCATTACATTCCTACATTTAACTCCTTATTGATGGAATCACATATAGCATGACTGCTTGAATTCACATAACACCACTGTTTTGTCTGGGACTACCAAGGATGCCAGGTCTGTTATTACGTTGGTCATTCTGCTTGATTCTTGGAATAACATGAGCTTTCCTTTTGCTCTTTGAATATTAGCTATAAAAAGAGCTGTTAAAAATTAACATAAGAAGGCTGGAAGTCTCCTACTCTTTAAGGATCTTTGGATACTCAGATGCCATAGAGACTGCTGATTGAAAAACAGCAGTGCCATTCTCATCCTACAGAGGTGTCAATGGATAGAAAGATAATTCATCATCCTCATGTAATATTAATACATTATCATTTTTCTTTCTCTTCACAAGTACAGGATAGAAATATTTACCATAAAAATGAGATCTTTTATGCATTCTCTGAGACCAGGTTTCTTAATGAAGAAGCTGTGGAAAGGGTCTGTACAAAACTGAGAATGTAATTTTATAGTAAGAACTCTGTTTTGTGCAGTAGGAAAAGTACAGGTATAAATTAGTCCATGGGTAGAGTCCCCCATGGATAAATCACCTCAGCTTGAGGTGATCTGTTCTTGTTGCTGTTGAAAAGGAAGGTCCTGCATCCATTTGAGTCCTTGGGGGATTTTGTCCCTTCAGCAATGCATTAATTTGCTAGGAAAAGTCAACAGTTTTATTTTGGGTTAATGAGCTGGATTAGCTCTGCACAGTCAAACAAGCCCTTGAGCCCATGCAAAGAAAGTCAGAGCCACAGACCTGGACAGAAAGATGAGGGTAGCCCCACTTTTGTTAAATGTGGTTTGGCTCAGGTGTGCACTAAACATTCTTTGTGATGGTGGCCTATTGAGCTGTATTCCAAGTACATGCCCTGCTCAGGAAGGGCTGCATATCTCAGCGAAGAGCTATCCCAAGCCACCTGAACAGCAGCTGGGGGCAAAGAGACTGCCCTGTTGCGACAGAGCCATGGGGGTTTTGCAGAGGGTTCTCGCAAGGTTCTGGGACTCAACCTAGATTTGGTTGCTCTGAAGCAGGGGTCCTTTCCTAACAGATCAGGTCCAAGGTGTTACAGAAGCCACAGAGAAGTGGTGATTGCACAGCAGTAACTTGCTTTCTTACTGTAGCAAGTCTGCAATTCTCTGGGATGTCAAACTGAGGTAACTTGAGTTCTAGTCAAGACAATGTGGGGCCTTGCCTAACTAATCTAAGGCTTGATAAATTCTAGGGTAGTTAATATATGCCATGTACCATGTTACCAGAGATGTCTTATCCACCTTTATTGTAGTCCTCAGACTGACTTTTTGATATTCTCACTGCATCCAACTTGCATTGTATTCCATGCACAGTTTTCTAGTTCTTCCTCTTAATCCCTTTGCCTAACACTTCATTTTATAGATCCCTGTCTGTCACATAGTTTAGCTCCCTCTTTCCCCTCTTCCCCCTTCAGTAAGGATTAAATAAAATTGTCTGGCTTTCCCAGGTCCTGGTGTGAGCCAGGCTATTTGAACTTCTGATGACCGAGGCTTGCAATCCAGCCTGTGCATATCTGATGTATGTGCAGGTGTAATGGTTCATTAAAATATTTTTAGTAACTGGCACAGGTTTTAGGAAAGCAGAGTTGTTATTTTCGTACTCTGAAGCTTTAACTTCCACCAAGCATATGACTGACTTTTGATCAATATATACATTGCTGAATTTGTTTTTGTGGATGTTTTCCATTCCAAACATTTTCATCTTTTCTAGGAGCTGCAAAACAGCAGGAGCTGATGCCTTTTCAAAATCAGTTGTTAATAGTTTGCAGAACAGCTTTCCAAAAAAAGACATCTATGAAAATAGAATAGCCACTAGCTTTTCAATACGAGGGAATGTTGGGGTCCTTGGCCAAATGTGTACCTATCAGGTAACAGATCCACCAAACTGACCAGTCACCCTCCCTAACATGTTTGCAAGAGATTACAGATTTCCCAGTCATCAAGGATAAGCTTTCAGATGGGGAACTTCAAGTATCAGTTAAGCATGTTAGATAATCTACTGTATTTAAATCCCTTGAGAGGAGAATATCCTTTATTAAAGCAAAATCAGTAAGAGCTTTAGCAAGCCAGGAAGACTGTAATTCACAGTGAACATACATTTTGTTGTCAGCTTTGCTACAAATTTTATGTTTTATGCCTTTTTTCATTATTGCCCTGAGTGTTTTGCAAATTATCACTGACATTTGAAGTGACAGCCAATGTATGGCAAATTGTTGGCTCACTTTACTAGATTCTGTCCTAACAAAGGTCTCAGTTAGGACTGGGCTACTTGTCTTGGTTGCTTTCAAACCCACACAGTCTTGCAAGTTTGAAACATAATCTTTGAATTAATTTGAAAGCATAAGGAATTTGAAAGAAAAAAAAATGTTTACTGAGTCTGCACTTGCTCTATAGGAAAGGCATCAGTACAGTGTGCACATTTGGGCAGGTTTCTTCCAATGTTCACAGAAGAAAGACTTCTTATTAGATGGGGAAAATTTCAGCTGCCCTTCAATATCCTTCAGTTTAAATTACAGGGTAAAAATGTCCTTTCATTCAAACTAGTTTGATGAATCACAGGAACCAAAAATATAATGCATCAGTTCACAAAACATCAGATATCACATTTCTGGACTATTTGTGAAAAACCTTCATAGAAAAGCCTTGGTCCAAGAGCAGGTGACTGCATTTTGTATGGATGGCCCTTAGTAGTGTAGATATTTGCATTAAACAATAGTTGGGAAGAATCAAAGTAGAGAGAGAGAAGAAAAGCAAAGGTAAAATGGAGCCCATGTTCCAGTATTTCGATCCTTTTGTTATTAAGAGCATTCAGTTTTATGTCCCCACCTTTCATTTTTAACAGTTGATATATTCTGCAAATTGCTGTTGACCTGCAAGACCAATACCCTTGTCTCTTTTTGACTAAACAATTATTCCTAATAAACAGCCTAACCAGAAGACTCCAGGGAACATGTTACCTGCAGTCTGACTTCCAATTTTCTTTTGAAGTTTATGGAAAAAAAAACAAACTTAGAATCAAACTTATAGAATCACCCCTGTCTCCCAAATCATCCCCCAAACCTGGACCACAACCTGACCACAGCCAGATCCTTCAGCATAGGACTGCATACCACCTAATCAGCTGTCTAAGAATTAGTGTCATGTTGAGCTATTCCATGGGTGAATCTAATCACTGAAATGGCTCTTATGCCTTCTCCCCTTTAATCTCAATTTAAGAGCAAAGTGAAAGCAG
The DNA here is from genome assembly GCA_013389925.1 of Aegithalos caudatus. Lineage (NCBI taxonomy): Eukaryota > Metazoa > Chordata > Aves > Passeriformes > Aegithalidae > Aegithalos > Aegithalos caudatus. The sequence goes on from WEIU01015899.1 coordinate 18,024, forward strand.
ATCTGACCATTCTGTCTCTTCTGCAAATACTCTATGAAATATTCCATCCTAGTCTTGATACTTTGTTGAAAGGATGTCTGGCAGAAATGTTAGCAGTGAAAATCCAATCAGTCCTAAAAGTTTAAAAAATGTTTCTTCATGCCAGAAATGACAGCTGTATTATTCCTCAGTCCTTGTTCTCTCTCACATTCAGGGATTTTCTTTATGCCAGTGTGATATATCAAATAGGAATTGGGTGTGTAGTGCCTTTATTGGGTTGGATTGAGTTGTCTTAGGGGCTTTGCATCCTCACTGTCCCATCTGCATCCTTCAGGTAGTGGATATTTGCAGAGTGCTTTTCCAGCTAAGAAGTTAGTGCAGTGCTGATCTGCAACACAACGCTGAACACAAAGTCTGTCCTTCTGCAATCTGTTTGTGTGCAATCCTATTAATGGCCATTTCTTGAAACCTGGAGGAAATGAGAATCCACCTCAGGACAGAGCTGAGCTTAATTCTTCAGTGTAAAATCAGTATTTAAAATGACAGGGATAATTTGTTTTCCATTTCAGAAGCTCAAAATAATGTTAATATATTTAAAACATATTGAATACCCAAGTGTAAATTTAAAAAGGAAATATCTGCTTTGAAAATATCAGAATTATTTTTTCAAATGTTGCTTGCATTTTATTTCTACTAGAATCATCTTCTAAACCTGACCTGACATACTTGTTCAGTCTTCTCATCAACTCAACCTAGTCCAAAATAGCTGTCATTGACTTCCACTTCTGTCCTTTATAGATGTTTGATGCATTTGTCAGTGGAGAATTAGGCACAGCTGTCCTACATCTCAAGTTCTGTGTAATGACCATTGAATCAAAGCAGTTTCCCAAGGAACTGCAGGAGGAGTTTTCTGAAATATTTGGTAGAGACCATGGTCCCCCGTTGCAAATTCAAGTCTCTCTAAGGCAGACCCACCACCTTGTAGATGGAACACACCAGACTGATGTTCCTGCTTATCCCATCTGTGTCATCAAGCCATGCTTTATTACTCAAATCCAGGCAAAGAATTAAAAAAACATTCCCTCTATTGTTCTACTAAGTGACTAGCAAATAATTGCATAGCCCACTCATGTACGTCACATCATGCTCATCTCTATCCACAAGGAAAATCACTTTTAATCTTTGGCTCCAGCGTTAGGGAAGTGTTCAAAAGTGACAAATCATATGGAGCATTCTGATAGTTCCTTCCTAATAGAATTCAGTTTTCTGTATTTTTGAGAATTATTTTCTCATCTCTGTAAAATAAATAAGACTATAAATCCTGGTCTAAAGGATAGCACCAGGAATCTGGCAGTTATTAAATAACATGCAGCCAAAACGAGGTATTGTACCTCAAACTCATTTGTCACATATTTTAGTCATTTGTTTCATCTGTTGGCAGGTTTGAAGGTGAATAGGTATAAGGGATACAAACAATAATTTATTTGGCATTTAAAGTTTGCTTAGTGATGCCTGGGCTGTAGGAATTTGGGTGATTCATCAAAAGCTCTTGTCCTCCAGACAGCACAGACTCTGTTTCATTACAAGCCCAGCATTTTTTGAAAAACCAGGAGGAGGTGTGTCTAAACTTTGCATTCTTGGTTAACAGGAACACAACATCCCAACCTTGCTTTGCATCTACCATGTGCTCACAGACAAGTTGTAAAACCAAAGTTCTCACTCATTTTGAATATTAAGATCCCCAGACATTTTATGGATTGTGTGCCTTCTGAAATGCTCCGTTTTGATCAGGTGCACATTCATATCCTATTCATCACTCAGCAACAAAACCTATGGAGGATGACTGGCATTCACACTAGAAATGCCTTATGCTTTCCTACCACTATGAATTATTGCTTTCATCTCTGAATTTACATACACTGCTGCTTGGACAGATTCTAGACACATTTGGAAGGGAATGTGTTTTGAGTGACTGCTGGAACAAAGAATGTTTCTATTTCTCGTCAGACTATTCTTTAAAATATATCACTGACTTAGTATTTTGATCACTGCATTTAGTTTAGGCTCACCCATTCTTTCAAGGTGGGTTTGTTTTTCTAAAGATTTGTGCTTACAATCTAATCTGTTCTGTATCCTCAATGTTTTAAGGCTTTTCTGTTTTGATACTACTGGTGCCATTGTGTTTATTTAGAAGGAAAAAAAGGCTTTAGTTCTTTACAAAGGAACTAAAAAAAGGGGTATAGTCCTCGCATCATCTTTGCTCACATAGTTGGGATTTGACTCCTCCACATAAGTAATGGTTTTGTTTCAATGTTGCATCGGGGTTTGTGTGACAAGATTTTGACAACAGGGTGGGGACTATAGGAGCAGCTTCTTTGAGAAGCTGCCAGAAACTTCCCCCATGTCTGACAGAGCCAAAGACAGCTGGCTTCAAGATGAACCCGCCATTCACCAAGGCTGAGCCCACCAGGCCTCTGGAATAACTTATGTAAGAAGGTAAAAAAAATTATTGGTCAGAAGTAATTGTGGCCAGAGAAGAGATGAGTGAAAACATGTGAGAGGAACAGCCCTGCAGACACCAAGGTCAGTGCAGAAGGAAGGGCAGGAGGTGCTCCAGGTGCGAGAGCAAAGATTCTCCTGCAGCCTGTGGTGAAGACCCTGGTGAGAGGTGCTGTCCCTCTGTAGCCCATGGAGGTCCATGATGTAGCAGAGATCCACCTGCAGCCCATGGAGGACCTCATGCTGAAGCAGGTGGATGCCTGAAGGAGACTGTGACCCCATGGGAAGGCCACACTGGGGCAGAGTCCTGGCAGTGATGCCTAAGTTTTAGTGTTCATGTGTTTTAGATTCTGAGCTGCCTAGGTGTGTAGTTCTGAGCCTCATATTAAGTATTAGTAAGCTCTCTTCACAGAGTAGGTGGACAAAACAAATCCTTTTCCTGCTGGAGACCAAGGACAAACATTACAAGTTTTCAGGCCCAAAAGCATAAACAACAGTGGACTGAAGAGAGAAAACAAGAAGCATGGGATTTCACAACCTGAAGCTGTAATTGGACAATTGAACCCCAATATGTAAATGGACCAAAATTTATAAAAGTGTAAGACCTCGTGACCAGTTGTCTATTTTGTGACCATTTTAAGTACACCTTGAGTGTAGCCCTGGCCAAGCTCTTGTACTGCCCAAGGTGTGCCCTTAAAGGCCTTTTAATAAATATCTACATTATTCTCTTAGCTGTGTCCAGTCTCTGTTCCAGGTCAGCTTTCCCAAGGCATCAGCAGGATCTGTGGCCCTGTGGGGAGAGGAGACCACTGGAGCACGTTTCCTGGTAGGACTTGTGACTCTACAGGGGACTCACACTGGAGCAGTTTGTGAACGTCTGTAACTCATGGGAAGGAGTCATGTTGGGGAAATTTATGGACAACTATCTCCTGTGGGAGGACCCAGTGCTGGAGAAGGGAAAGGACTCCTCTCCCTGAAGAGAAAACAGCAGCAAAACCAATACATGATCGTAATCCCCACTCCCTTCTCCCTGTGCTGCTGCGGGGGAGGAGGTAGAGATTTGGGAATAAAGTTAAACCTGGGAAAGAGGGAGGGGTGGGGAGGAAGTGTTTTTAAGATTTGTTTTACTTCTCATTATCCTTCTCTGACTTGATTGGTAGTAAATTCAATTAATTTCTCCAAATCAAGCCTGTTTTGCCCATGACAGTAATCAGTGAGTGATCCCTTCCCATCCTTATCTCAACTCATGAGCTTTCATTATATTTGCTCTCCCCTGCTCTCTCCAGTTGAGGGGAGTGATAGGGAAGCTTTTGTGGGCACTGGCAACCAACCAGGGTTAAAACACCACAAGTGTTAAATCGCACGATTTTCTGTCTCTGTAGTTTGTTCTGGCTCTGTTAAACTGAAGGACACTGCAGATGCAGGCAAACACTGTCCTGCACACCAGTGACAGGACTTAACACATCAGCATTTACCTGCTCACCAGTGTGGAGCTTCTGGAGAAGTATTCTTTCTCTTCACCAACTCATATTCATCTTCTGCCCTGCAAAGTTTCAGAAGGTCTTCCCTTTCCCTTGATTTTGATTCTGGTGTGAATACATTAAAGCTTGAACTCTGGATACATGTTGTATTTGACAGGCTAATTGACCTATTTTAATTAATTGTCTTCGGCTCACACATAAGAGATCACCTTTCCTATAAGTAGCTTAAGGAATCCACTCATTAATCTTCTTAAGCAGCTATTCTGTTCTCACTTTCTCTGAGGCATTTGCTCACACAGCCTCCATACTAGACTCATCCAGTAAGGAAATCCCCAAAGGCTCTTCTTTGAGCTCTGGGAGAACCCTACCTCACAAAATCATTCCTGGAAGAAAGAGGTCATATATTTTATTTAGATGCTCTTTTACCTTACACAAATTAAGCTGATCTCAACTTGATTTTGAAGTTTTTCCAACTTCCAGGAAAAATTACACAATTATACCTGTAGATAGGTAAAACAATCTTTCTGGTACTACATTAAAATCACATCTGAATACAACACAGTGTGTTTTCAACCCTTGCTATCATGATGAGATGAAGATATTGCATTAATTTTAAGTAAGTTTTGACAAATTCAAGTATAAACACATACTGAATCTCAGTTTTTTCCTGGTGTAAGCTCACAGATAAAGAATTCATGAAATAAGAAGCTCCTGTGCTTTTTTTTTTTCCTGGCAGCATCACATTTTTGGAAATTGTCTTCTTTGGGCCACGTTTTCTTCTTCTGCTGCACAACCTGCTCTGGCTTGTAAGTAGAAAGATACTACTGTGGTAATAATGTGGTAAAATCTCTGTTCTCACTGGTGTAGTAGAAACAGGAGCTGACAAACTGATTGCATTTGACATGTAGTTGAGTCAATGAATGAGATAGGGTAGATTTTGGAATATGTGATGTGAGGCAGTAAGGCTTAAAAAAAAAGGGATGAGAGACTTGGGAAGAAGGTGATCCAGACTAGATACTGATGTTAGGATAAGGCCATAGGGCTTCAACATTCTGGGAAGAGAAGAGGGGCTAACAGAGAAGGAGGGGGAAAAAATAAGGTGGGGAGAATGGGAAAAATCAAAATCAGCTTTCTGTTTTGGTCATACTGAATTGAAGTTGACAGCTATTTAGCCCTAAAATTATGTTGGATGAAAGCTGAGATGTTAGTTTGGACAGGAGAGTGACACCAGTCAGTACGGTGTTTGTCAGGATGCTTGTTGCATCTGTGTGGATGAAATTACCCTCAGGGAATGTGCAGAGGGAAAAAGAGTTTTAGGGCCAAGCATATGGAAGCACCACAAAACATTTCAGACATAAAATCCACTTTGAAGGGTTGGAAAGTTTATGGCATCCTAACCAAATGTGGCTGACTAGAAGCACAGAAACCAGAATACTGTGCCATCCTTGGAGACAGCACACGCTGAGCTGTATTTGGAGGCATACAGTGGATTGTTAGCAGGATAAGGCTCTCTGTCCTTCCCAGTGGTGGATGCAGAGAAGTCCTTAGCACATCTGTGTCCACCTCTGTGGGGCAGCAAGCTTAGTGCAGGGATGGTTTGATATTATTTATGGGACTGGCACCAAGCCAACTACATGTTTTCAAAAAAATCTTCCATTGTTTTTAAAAAGAGGTAAAGAACCCCAGCCAACAGACTGCTGCTCTGAGTGTCTCAAAGTTGTCATGGGTGACCACTCAGTTGGGCTCTGTGCTGGTGATGATAGGTCAGTCTTGGCCTGACTTCCTCTGCCTTTACACCAGCCTCTCTGCCTTGCCTTGTGTTCCATCCCTTGTACCAAAACTTGTGAGGTCATGTGTGTAAATCAGATCAATGTGCTGAAACTATTTGATTTTTGGCAATGTCAGTTTTCTGCCAGATCAGCTTGTTCACTCAGCTCACCCTGCTGTTGCAGAACCTCTAGAATAGAGCTAATGCAGGGGAGTCACAGGAACACGTGGCTGGGGGAGGGAAGGTCCTCATTTTCTGCAGCCACTGGGCAAGGCACAACAAAAATCATCACTACAGCTGGTGTCCCTGTCATTAGGGTAGAGAGAAAATGTCCTTGTGAAAATGAAGCAGGCTGTGCTTTAAACCCAAGTCACCAGAATGCAAAGCTCAAGTTTTCTATTCCATTTACATGGATCAGCAGTAAAACTACTAATTGCCTTGTCTTGCTGGATTTGGGGTTTTTGCACATTCCTCTTCATCTTGTACTAAACAAACACTGTTCCGATTCCTTTCCATAGGCAGACTTTACATTGAGGTCTGCATGTGAATATTTTTTTGGATACAATGTGTATTCATCCAAGCAATCATTTTTAACCTCTGAGATGAACAGATATACCCAGTGGCATATTGTCACCACCTTTAGCTCAGTTTTTCCAATAAATAAATCAAAAAATCCAAGTGCTCCAAGCAGAGTACATTTCTCGACTTAAGACCAGTCAGTAGGTGGGAGGTGGGTCAGATCTGCCCGTGTGACCTGGAGAATAATAGATAAGAGTATTTTGACACTGCATGTTTCTCTCTCACGTACTGTGCTTGCCTCCTCTCACCTTGATTATAAAGTTTTAAAAAATCCAATTCTTCACCACCTACACACATGCTATTAAAATCATGATGTGTATTAACAAAAAACCTTTCTCAGCTGGATGGGAAATTGCTGATAGTGTTGCTATCAACAGAAGCCAGCTCCTCATTGTGCAGCCATCCACCACAATGCCATAAAACTAAAGCCTGCCAGGTTTTACAATCTCAGAAATTGTTAGTTTCTCATCCACTCCTCCATCTTTCCTTCATTTTTTTTGTTTCGCCTCCTCTCTCCCCAGATAAATACAAACTGCCAAGATCATGGGTAGGGCTGACAAAGCACAATAGAGAGGTGACCAAATTACTCTGTCTCGTGTTCCATCATTTTTGGGCGTGAGGTGGGAAGGAGCAAGAGGATAAAGCAGGCAGACCTGCATTCTGGGCCCTAGCTCTGGAGCAGCTGCAATTACTGATGCTCCCTCCTGACCCTCCCTCCCTGGCAAAAAGCTGTGGATGTAGATTATTCTTAGTGCTAAGCTGTTTTCAGGAGAGTAACAGACTCCTTTTAACAAGGAGAAGTTCTGATACAAGTCCCTTGGACCATAGTATTTTTCAAATTCCAGGAAGCTCAGACCTCAGTTCAAACTTCAGTGCTTTCCTGCTCTCATAAGGCAGCACTTGACAGCTCTGGTCGTGCATTGTGATTGGGGTTAGGAGGTGTTATCACAACTTAGGGTCTCTGGCCAATCTGAAGTAGCTATGCTTTATCTGTGGGAAAGACACAGTTTACTTTACAACATCTTAATAACTTAGCCTCTCGCGAACTCCTATTATTTTTCTATTCAAGACTTGCAATAGAAAATACTGGACAAGTGAAATAGAATGACAAAGGTGGTCTCTAGGAGGAGAGATTTTCTCTGGAATTCAGTCAGTGACAGCTACTGCTTCATTGTGCTTTCTTTTTGGTGTGAAATTCAGTTGTTGAATATCACATACGTACTTGGGTTGGTAACTAACAGCTGTAGCCCTGAATGACTCCACACATGCTGGCAGGAATTGCTCCATTCTCAGTAGTCCTTATTTCTGCTGCTGTCTGTGAAACACCATGAAACATGAATGATTGACATATGGATTAAGTACAGTCTCTAGATAAATTGTAGGTAATTAATTCCCACATCAAAAAGAAACATGTCAAAAACAATTAATGTATAAATAGAAAACATGTATCTTAGTCAAAGCAGAACCCACAGCTGCTAACAAAAGTAATTTTATTGCTGCTGTGTTCTGAGCCCAAAGGGGACTAAAGCAAGTAATTAATGAGACATCCCCTTGTGTCTGGGTGTTGTGTGTCCTTTTCAGCAGTTACTGAATATTTCCTCTGTTTTCATATCTCTTCTCCCACCACTTTTACATGAAATAACAATTCTCACTTTGTAATTAAGACCTGTCTTGCAAGAATAACAGAGTCTCATCTTCCACACGGCTGTGGGACCTGTATCACACCTCCTCTCCTCAAAAGGAGCTGATCTGAAGCATGTGAGGTGACTCACTATCTAAGCAGAGTTGGGACTGGAAAATGAAATGCCTCCACCAACCTTTATGATGCATACCCACTTAAAAACAGCTGGGCCTGCAGCACAGGGCTTTTGTTTTAGCACACAATGAACTGACAAAGAAGGAAAGAAAAGGAAAGAAATAAAAGGTTTTGTCCCTAGACCCTGGGAGCTCCATGGGGAGTTTAGAGGATGCCCAGGGCAATCATGTAGACATTCTCTAGGGGGAACTAGCACCAACCAGGGGACTGCTCCACTACAAGACTTGGCTTGGAAAAGAGAGTAAGCGTCTCTTAAGGTGGATGGCCTTTAGTAGGGTAGGTGTTAACAGGGTATTTCTCCACTAAGCACATCAATGAAAGAGTTACCATGTTCCCAAGAGCTGAGGTACCAAAGCCCAGTAGCAATTTGTTTCCATTGTCAACTTTGCTTTGGGCTGTTGCTGTTACACTTGTTTCAGAACAGAAGCCAGTGACTTGTATTCAACTTGTGTTCAGTTTCTCTGCAGTGACCAGTGTAACAAGCTAATTTTAAAATCAAGATGAAAAACTGTCTGTCATGCTTACAGTGCCTGTTCTGACCTGTAAGATATCCTGGTTGTGTTTTATCTTTAAATTTATTGAAGTTATTTGTCCCTTGGGATTTTTTTTTTTCTTTCCTCTTCCATTCCACTCAGTTCCTTTGCAAGGTGGTAGTCAATGCTCACCTCCATCCTAAACTGAAACTGTAGTGGGTATCTTGACATTGTATAGCAGCTGCTGCTATGTAAGTGGAAGAGCAGACAGTTATTGCCACTTACTCACAGGTATCAGAGGGACACAGACTTTTCTCTGCTTCTTCAGTTAAATCTGTGCCTTTTGGTATGGCTCATCACTTTTGGCTTTGTCCTCCTTTTGTGTTTGGCAACACTTGTCTAAAATCTGACGTCACTGTTGCTGCCTCAGTCAAGTATCACCTGTGCACCTTTGCACGTGGTCTGACTTGGTCTTTGCTGTAAAGTCACTTTACAGTCACCAGACCAGCCTTTGGAGGTACAAGGATCATCCAAAACTTGGTCTGGGTCTGGAGAATGGGGGCTTCCTGACAATGATTTAGAGGCTGGTAGGCAGAGCTCTCTTCCCTTTTTTAATACTTTTGCATCCCTGTCCCCAGTCCAGAAAGTTACTGCATATCTGTGCTTCACCCTCTCTAAAGCCTCTGTGTGTGTTCCCTGTGCCCTCCAATGGGCACAGTCACAGCAATAACACATTATTAGTTAGGATTTTTCTGCTTGGGAATAAAGCAGAAGCACACAGCACGTGAAACCACAGCATGAGTAAACAAAACTGTAATTCCTGAAAATGTGGCTAATTAGAAATGGCCAATTACGTTTTCCCTCATGAAGGGAACCAAGGTCCTATTCTTCTAAGCTCTATGGTCAGGAGGCTTACTCATATCAGCATTAAGAAAGCTTTACACTGAGTGTTGGGTTTTTTTTAAACAAACAAAATAGGCCCGGAGTTGCTGATTCTTGCATTCTTTCATCTCGTTTCTATCCATTTGGCTTATGTGTGTTTTGAATTGTGCTGATTAAAACATACTTCAATACTCTCCAGCTACATTACTTGTTTAAAGTCATGACACCTATTAATCCCAATATCCATCTGACAATACATTTTGTGCATTTGCGCCAGCCTCATCTAACAATTCCCCCTTGACTATGTTCTCATTAACCCTGGGACTCTTTTCTGTGATCTCTTAATTTCTCTGTACTCATGTTTATTCATCCTTTCCTTTATTTGTTGGGGTTGAACTCCAATTAATTGATTTCAGCTCATTCTTTTAGCTTGCACTTCGTATATTTTCACCTTCCAGAGTAATGTGCATGCTTCCCTCTTTCTATCCTGCAGGTATGGGCAGGCTCTCAAGCTGAGAGGGGTTGCTTGGGTGTGACAGGAGACCTCCTTGATTAGTTCTCCACCACTAACACTTATCCTGGGTGTTTGGCTGTTTTTCATCAGGCTTTGTACAAGGCAGAGGTATCATCAGTTGACACTCCTGCAGCAGAGACTGGTTTGTAATTTCACAAAGAAATAGCTTTTCTTGTTTCCTTATCACAAAGATAAGAGAGAACTCATAAAATCATAGAATCACAGAATGGTTTTGGTTGGAAGGGACCTTAAAGGTCATCTAGTTCCAGCTCCCCCACCAGAGCACAGATGCCACCCACCTGGCTGACAGAGCACAAAGTCATGTAGAATGCAACTGACAGCAAAAACCCGGAGGGGACAGGAGAGTCAAATACTGCTCCAGATCTCAGGAGAAATGGACCAAACTGTGTTCTTGTGTGACCTCTCCCAAGAAGATGGACTTCTGTCCTCCTCCAGTAGCAAGACAGCAGTGAGGTTAATGAATTTTCTAATACCTGTGTGTTAGCAGATCTGATCCATGTCACCCATTCCACACTTGGATCATGTTTTAAGCTCCTAGTATTGATACTAACAAAGTCCTTGTACTAATTATGCTATTTTTAACCACTGGAGCTCATAGTGTTTGTAGGTCCAAACACAGGACACAGGGAACAAACACCTTTCATTGCACTAATGCCAATATACTGACCATGGCTGGAGTTCCAAATGGAGCTGCTCTTCAGAGAGCATCTGTCTTAAGTTTACACCCTTCTGTATCTCTCCTGCAGCCCTTTCTAGTTACCTGACAGAGAGCCAAGGAAAGACCTCCTCCCATGCTGGCTGAAACAAGTGAGGGTGCTTGAACAATGCCACCTCCCAGCATGGGAGATCAGGCAGACAAGTGGGTGACAAGGAGGAGGGCAGAACGCACCTTTGAGCAATAGCCTTTGTGGTATATTTGGATGAGGGTGTTTGTTTACAGCTCCAACGATTTTTCCACCTCCAGAAAACTGCTGACTACCATCTGATGGCAAAATAAACCAAAACTGTGTGCATCGCCTCTACTGCTCGCTCTAACAGCAAAACACCTGCATAGCTCTGGTCCTGAACCCCTCTGGTAGTTCGAAGTTTAGGATTCAGATCCTTCATATATAAAAAAGGATGTGGTGTAATCCACTTTTCATTCAGTGGCTTTCATCGATGTGGAGGGTGAGAAAACACACTTAGAACAGCTGTAGAGTTTAAAAAGAGTGTGTTGGCTGCAAAACACTGCATGGTGGGACACTCTTCCCTGCATTTGGCATGTGCTGAAAGAGCTGGGGTTTGAGAAGTACCATTCAGATTTCAGTAATCCACACGCAAGGTCATCTCAGGGAATGATAGACATAGCTGCTGTGGAGTATTCTTTGTCCACTAAGCTTGTTATCCTGTCAAAGAATATAATTAAATTGGCTTCTTGGATGCACTATAAGCCCCAGCTGTCTGCTATTTATCACCTTATTTTGCTGTAGCTGCTCACACAACAACTATGTTATTAATTCCTTACCTATTTTTTAGCAATTGATGCAGTGTTCTTTGTGTTCTAGTTCCCTGTCTTCCATTACCTATATAGATGGGAAGCTATCTCATTTCTTGGAAGGAAAATTTCTTGGCTTATATTCTTTCCCAGCAGATAACATTTGGGGTCACACTTCACTTTCAGGAGTGCTCATAAGTAATCATCAGCAGTTGTGATTATTCAGCTGGTTACCCAGTTTACATTTAGTGGTGCTACACTGAGTAATAAATAGCCTGTATTTAAGTTTTCTGTGTCTTCATGTTGAACTTTATAGATTTGTTTTGTGATTTGGCTTCTTACTTCCTTCCTGCTATCAAGAAAGGCTTTCTAGAGGTATTACACTTTTTGGTAGAAAATAGGCAAGAGTTTCAATCTTCATACCACCACAATAAATCAAAATGCTCTGCGTGTCTTTCCTGTAGTAACTGAAGGGTATCCACCTGCTTTATTAACATGAACTAATGTGTTCTCAATGGCTCCTCTGTAGCAGAAGGATATCACTCTTGCTATCTCTTAGAAAAGGCAAACTGGGGTTCAGAAAGGGCGTGGATTACTCCAAGTTCATTGAGAATTACAAGCTGTGATTGAAGTCTCTAATGCCTGCCTTGAAGAGCTACACTGGTCTATGTGTAATACAAAAGCTGCTCAGAACCAGCTTCCTCAGCTCTGTAAGACACTGATATCTCAGTGGAGCCCTCACTTATCTGGATGCTCTCTCTTCCTGCAATAGCCAGATACATACGTCAGGTGAAATGCTCCCCAAGTTTCTCCTGGTTGTTTTTGCCACCCACAGGAAAAAACATGTGGGTCTGGCAGCCTCCCCCACCTTCTGGATGCAGCTTGTATCCTGATCACCCTAAAATCCTTTCCTAGAGACTTCTGCCAGGATATAAGAAGGAGGGGGTTCTAGAGGTAGGGAAGACCTTGTCACCCAGGACAATGGGCTCTTAGAGGTAGAAAAGTCATATTTTTCAGCCTACTTTGCCTAAGCTGTGGCAAGACAAGTTACATTGTGCTGATGAAAGAAGAGGCTGAGTTTTTTGAATTGGTGGTGGAGAGTGAGTCTTAGAGGCAGAAGTAGCTAATCTCCTCTCAGCATCAGTCTCTCCAGGGGTTTCTCCTACTTCTTCCATCTTCTTTTCTCCCTCCTTTACCCAAAACCCCAAACCCCAGAGTAGTAAAATTAAGTTTTGTGATAGTCACTGAAGCATTGAGCTGTTCCTGAGCTATAACCTCTGTGCATTTCCCATTTTCCATGCTCCAGTGTCTGAGGTAAAACTTCCTTTCTCAAAGAAGGAAGGTTCTATCAAATACAATTCCAGGCCTGGAGGGAGAAGAGTCAATAAACATTCTACATTTATATTTTTAAATGCAATGAATTTTAAAGACAATCTTGTGTTTTGAGACCTGAAATGTGCTTTTTTATCATTTGGAGCTGGCAAAAGTACAAGTGTCTGGGGAAGTTTTAAAACCTGTTTACATTATAAACAGAGTACATTTCTCCCATTCCCCACTCCAGATCAGCTATACTGGGTTTTTAAAAAGTGCCTATCAAAAACATCAGCTCCCCTCCTTCAGGGGTAGCAACATCTCTAAAATGATCCTGTTTGCCCTCTAGAAAATTCAGCTTCATGGGTGCCCTGACAGAAGGGCACATTGATGTGGAGGAACAGCAAGAGGGATAAACAGCTCAGAGCTGCCCTTACCCATGCAGGAATACAGGTGCTCAAGTGCGAGACACTTGGGCGACTCACTGGGAGAGGAAGCTGGCTGACTGCCTGAGCATAGCAGCAGCTGAGATATTAATTCCATGCTGCTGCGAGCACTGAGTTCCCTCAAAATGAAAATAAGGCAGTTGTAAAGAGAAGTGGAGACCCAGGGTTAACTGTGATATCCTGCAGGAGAAGATAATATTGAAGCATTGTCAAGCGCTTTCACACGCCCCGGTCATTTAATCTTTGTGTCCGACACAATGGCTGGGAAGGGAGCACAGCACTTAAGGCTCAGAAAGGAGAGCAGGTAGAGGCAGAAGTAGCTAAAGGGCTTGGCAGGTCAGAGAAGAGAAGGAAAAACATTTCCATGTTTCCCACAGCAACCCGAGTAATAATCCTGGAATACTGACACAGCTACAGCTGGCAAAAAAGATGCAAAACCAACAACAAAATCCTTCTGGGATTAGGAAACAGTGAGGAGCTAGACTGAAAATCAGATACATTTCAGAATAAATTCAGTGTTTCAAAAGCAATGATGTGAAAGGCACATGAGCCACAATAATAAAATGTGATATGAGCTGTTACCGTAAACAGGGAGGAATAATTGACAGGGAACTAAAACAGACCCGCACAGCATGCATAGCCTAGGGCTCTGCAAACCTATGGCTGAATGAAAGGAAGAGGAGTGGCATGGGGAGAAGTCAGAGACAGACTTACAAATCACAGCCAAAAAATAAATAAACCGCACAGCAGCCCGCGATCCCCGAGACTGAAAATTCAGCTGGAATGTGTCTTGCGGTGGATCAGCAGGAAGAATAGTAGGCATGTGGATATAACAGACTCAGTCTTATCCAAACTAGAAGTATTGGTATATTTATATATAAAAAATTATAATGAAACCCAGATGTCTTTGGGGATGAAAAAGAGAGACCGTGTTTATGAATTGGCTGGCCAGTTTGTTTCATCCTTTGGGCATGTTTGCTATCAAAAACCTGCAGCTTAGGACAAAGTGGCCAGTTTGGATGTGGGGGGGAGAAAAACCATGGCTGGGATCTGAGACACAGCACCACAAACAAAAGCTCTTTGGAAAACAGTCTGGTGTGGTGATGGAGTAGCCAAAGATGCAGGATAAACAGCATGGAGTGCAGAAAGCTGCAGATGAGCAAAGGCTTTCTGGTTATCACTTTCTTCTGACACATACCACAGACATGAAAGTATGTGCAGAGACACAAATGTGTGCACGCTATGCATGTTTGTGTATGTTTATGGACTTCAAAATCACCTGAGAATAACTATGGGTGGTGTTTGTTCCAAAAGAGGAGGATGTTGCTATTCCAAAGTTCAACAGAGTGGTGCTGCACAGCCTCTTTCATGGAAACCATATCCCAGAAATGCTCAGTGAGTTAAATAATACAGGCAGTGCTTTAAATAATAAAGAGTAGTGTACAAACGAAGGATGTTGAGAGACTGCAGGAAAGAAACACCAGTGATGTTTTCAGCTGATATTAGAAAATGATGGAGGGGCAGATAAGTGACCACTGGACAAGAAGGGATCATTGTTTTGTACCCCACAGCATGTGGGGAGCTAGCTATAACAAGGGGCCATAGTGTTGCAGTTTTTGCTACT
>WEIU01015901.1:0-23627 GCA_013389925.1 Aegithalos caudatus
GGCGGGGGCCGGGGGAGCCCGAGCGCGGCGGGGCCGAGCGTCCATCCCTGGTGCGAGGCTTTCCCCGGGCAGCTGGCTGCGTGTGCCGGCTGCTCCTCATGAGGCCATTATATACAATTATATAACCCTCCCCTCACCTCCCATGCGCGTCTTGCTGGGTCTGATTGGGGTTTTTTTAGTGTTTATGCTTTTTGTTTTTGTTTTCTTTTTCTAAGCTATCATTTGCGCCCCTGGATAATTATAGGACATGGGTAGCTACCACCAAAGGGTATAACTCAATTTAAAGAGAAAAAATATGTTCAGGCTCCTACGTTGCAGATGGTCATGCTGGGCTTCTGAAGGCCTCTGTGGCATTATGTGGGCTATTCTAGAATGGGAGCCAAACATTGTTACTGATTTGAGACCTAAATGATTATTTAAATTTAGACTGAGGAAGAGATTAATTTCTCTTTAAAGTATGCTGTCAGAATTAATGCAGGTTCATTCTTTTCTCTGGTGTGCCTTCTTGTTGGAGGAGACCATCTGTTTGTCTAGGGAAGCCATAAAATAATATTCGATGTGAGATTTGTACTGAAACCCTGACATCTAGCAACTGCAGTTATGAAAATTATCTAAATGTGCCTAATTCGTTTATATTTTAATTCCAATCCATCAGTGTCAGATAAAATAAGTTATTTTTTTCTATAATTCCTGGGTGGCTCCTATAATAGCTTAATGTTGTCTGAACAGTAAAATGGTAAGTTTTGAAGTCTTGCTGCAAGCCAGAAGCTTTTGACAGGGGCTGCCCAGATGAAAGCTCTTTTTTTTGAAATTATTAAACTTCTTTATATTTCTGTAGTTAATGATTATATTTCATTTCTTTAAAATGATTTGCTATTACAGCTGTTGGAAGCCATATGTGAAGAGAATATGAATTAATGATAAAGTAAAAGCAGGTAAAAATTCTGGCTATCAGGACAGTGATGAGACTTGAGAAGAAATGGATTCTGTTGGCTGATCTGATGGAGACAGTTTCCTTTTTATGTTGCAAAATTGGAAAAATACATGGAAAATTAACAAAGCAGTTATGTGCTGTTCCAGGTCTTGTAATTGGGCTTATCCTATTAAATCAGTGATTGCACCATTCTTTCAAAGAGTATTTATGTGTTTTCTTTCTTTGGAAAGATTGACTACCAACCCTTAGAAACATGTGGCTCAGATACATGGCCTTTATGGCACCCCTAGAGTTCATCTTAAGCACTTCTTAAGGATTTATATAATGAAAGTTTTCTGTGCTTTTCAGAAAAGATATCTTTGCTAGTATCGGGGAGGTGTTTTTAGGATAATCCAAGTTGTCTCTTTTTAACTAGGCTCAAATATTGGAAAACAATGTCCTTTACATGTTCCTAAGATTAATAACCAGACAAATAATGCTATCATACTGCTTTCCATAGGGGTTTCTATGATGATTTCTTATAAATAAAATAAACTTATTTTTATTTTTTTTTATTTATTTCCTTTTAGGCTGCTCTTCCACTAACCTCAGACGTTTCTTATTTTTAACTTCTCTTTTAGGTGAGGCATTCCTAAACCCATTGGCCATGTGAGTCTGTTGGCCCTGCCAAACAGCAAGAGAGATGTGTTCATAGACTGTGGCCTGGGATGAAACATCAAGGTTTTGAGGCCAGGTCTCTAGGAATAACAACCTGCAGGGATTATCTTCCTCTTGAAGTAGTCTCTTAATAGCTTCAAACTTATTTTGCCTTGGATACACCACAGAATATGTTGTGTGTTTCTGCATAGTCTCCCAGTTAAAAAGTCACAAAAATACAAAGTCCACAGTCCATTTATTTAAAAAGTTCATCTTTTAAATGTTTTTTCATGTAACAAAGTGAAACTTGACCCTTTTTTTGCCACAGAAATGGCAAACTATTCCTGGAACATAACCCTTCTTAAAGCTCCTATTTGAATTCCAATTATTTTTATTAATCAAGGCTTGCCTCCCTAAAAGGGCATTGCTGCCATTATCGGCCTAAACATGTATGAAGATGTGACTTAAAGTGATTTTATAATTTTCAAAGCTGCTTAAGCATATTTGAAATAACCTCACCATTTTGGGCTAAGCTGGGTTATGATTTAGGCCTTCCATCGTTTGCAAGGAGTCACAAATAAACAGGCATGAAGTAATAAAGAGGGAAAAAAGAACTTTACCTTGTCTCATGTCTGCTTTAGATCTGCTATTAACAGAAGAAAGGCATGTATTGTAACTATATTCTCTTTTGGATAGGAAATAAAAATATCACAGCTGCATCACAGATTAATTCTAGAACTTTTAATCAGTGAAATATTTTTGTTTCTATTGCTTCAGACTCAGGTGTTTTCTTCAGAATGCCAAAGACTTTACACAAAATTATTTTTACAAACTATTCAGTGACAAATCCTTTAATCTGAAAGTTTAATTTTATTTTTTTAGAGGACAGTTTATACCACTTCATTAATTTGCACTATGCAAACCCAGAGGTTCTGACTTCTGTTTTATAAGAGAAAACTGAAATATATATTTATCTGTTGGTATGCTAAGCTTCTTTTCTTCCCTTGTCTCTTTACTGAAAGTAATACAGCTATTCTTGCTCTAAAGTATCTTTGTGTTACTGGGGAGCAAGTGTGCCGAGAGGCTTTGTTCTGAGGTTCTGAAAATGAGATTGATTTTCAGTAACCGGCTAATTTGCTTGGAGCATACTAAAGCTCTTCAAATAGATATGGTTAACCTAGAAAAAAGAATATGATGAATTCACAGGTTTTTGATTTTAATTTTCTGGCTTTTGTGTGCATGAGCAAAGATTTGTTTTCTGTAAATGTAAGCAGAGCTGACAGCAAGACTTGAGAGACAGACTCATAGGTATTGTGTCATGCTATGGTCTGCTGGTCATCTTGGTCAGTGCAGCTGCTGTTTCTTTCTGTGAAGGAGGAGAGATCTGGTGCTCATTTGGGTCTCCCTCTGAGATGGACTTGGGACTGTGTCAGGACACACAGCTGGTTTGGATTTAGGAGTAGAAGTTGGCTTTGATTTTGTTTGCTATCCCACCGAGGAATAGCAAAGTTTCTAGTTTCTTGATTATTCTGACAGCAACCTCTCAAATGTTTTTCTACACTGTGGTCTTCATGAATGAAAGGAGCTTTTTGTAAAAAAGCAAGAAAACTGTTCCTCTCCTTTAAGACTGCAAAGTAATTCTACAGTGCCATGGTAGTCTGATAAACGACACCAGCAGAAACAGAACTTAATTGTTGAGACAGTGAGTCTGTAGTGAGGTGCTGTTTCTCATCAGCCATCAGGACTTTATTCTACACTCCAAGGAGTAAAGCCCAGCTGCTACTTAAGTTCCATTATTCTGCAAAATTAATTCCAGCACAAAATACCAAATTATCCAGAATTTTCTTCTAAAAAAGTCCACCTAATTTTGTCATCAAATTGGAGAGTGCCTATTATGTGGTTGAACTTAGAGCTGTGAAAGAAAAAAAGTATGTTGGAAAACAGACAGAGATTGACTCTCCACTGTACATGAGGGATGCCAAATACATATTTTGTCATCTATTTCCCTCCTAATAATAATAATATTTTCAATCTGCTTTTCATTTATAGTGGTCATTTTTGTAAGTGAAAAAACTCATTTAAATTTTGTTCATTAGAAAATTGGTTATATTCTTTTAGGTCAGAAGGAAAATATAATCATCCCTTCCAAAAGTTGTCCTTTCCATTTCTTGCTCTACTTTTTATGTACTGTTGGCAAAACAAAAGGATGTGAAATAATTATTTCTTCTGTTAAACATCAAAACATCAGTCTCAGCTATATCATGCATATAAATTGGAGAATAGCTAATTAATCAGTCTCATCTTTTTACCCTCTGAAAAGAAATACTGTTATTTATTCCATTACCTGCTGCTTGTTTGTACAGTTTCAAGAGCCAGACCTCAGAATATGATGGTTCAATTTAACTAGACGTAGGCTTGTGTCTGGGCTGTTTCTGGGGGTTTTTTGTGTTGGTTTTCTCCCATTTCAGTGTATGTTTCTTCTGCCTGTGCTCCATAATATTATTATAAGTTAAGCAATCCAAACTCTAGTGAATGATTATATTTTAAAAAGTCAGTAACCTAAGTGGCTTTATTTATACCGACGGTAAGCTTCTTTTCTTTGTCTAGTTTTGCCTAGAGAGAAATACCTATATTGTGTCTAGAAAAGATTCTCAAATGCTGTGCTGTTCACCAGATACTTAGGGACAGTACATTTAGAACTAGAGTGGATAATGTGTATACTTTTCTATCCATTCAGTCAGTGGTTAAGGCAGGAAGTAGCTTTGATAGTGAAAACCAGGGTTTTGTAAAATGCTTAAAGAAGAATGACGCTTCTTTTCCTTGCCATTTCAGAATCCATTTCCTTTTGTATATACAGCAAGGGAGTGAGTTTCCTAAACTGAGAAATGTTTTACTCTAGTAGTGAGGCACATGAGAATCTGGATTGGTAGATGCAGTTTGTATTATTTACATTTTTTTTCTGCACTTGGAGGTAAAATCCTAGACCGCCCATTAAAAAACAACTCATGGATGTTTCAAGGAAAGGTGTGCCTAATATACGTATACCAACAACTCACTAAAACTTGTTTGGCTCTGTATCTCACTCTCTAACTCTCAGTTTGTTTACACTTTTTTCTATCAACCTTTTGTGAATTTCAGACCATTTTGGGTGCAGATCATTATGTATCATTAATCTTTTCACTCTACTTTTTTTCCCCAACGTGTTCTGCTACATCTTATCTAAAGTGAAGCCTAAATCTAAGCTTTACTACAGAGTGTGAGATTTATGATACCATCTTTTTCACAGCATCACAAAGGGTACAATGTAAGAAAAAGTCGCTGCAGAAGTAGCTATCACTTAGGTAGATAAAAGGTGGGGATAATGAGTTGTTAAGTACTGTATTTCTTTGAGATAAAATAAATCAGCCAAGGTCCCCTTGAAGAATTTGGGCAAAATTACATGAGTCAACCTTGATAGCACAAGCCAGTCTGTTGCTTGTACTGCTAAGCCTACATATGTAACTGGAGAGATCTGAATTTTGTGCTTTCTGCCTCTATATCAAGTCTAATAGAATATTCTGCTATGGGATGTGAACTTTGTTTTCTACAGATGATGATTAAAAAACCAGTGCATGCTGACTCTTTCACCTTTGCTTTGGTATCTCACTCCCACTGAATGCCAAAATACCACTTGTTTCCTGCTCTCAGAATCAATGTGTTGCTAAAGTTTTATGTACTTTGATAATGTCAGATTATTTTTTTCAGTACAAGTCAGAGCTCAGAAAGTATTCTTCTTACTTTCCAGGCTTGTTTCAGTATGCAGTGATGATAATAGAATCTTTTTATTAGTGGGGTTTTTCAACTTTTTTTTTTTTTTTNCTTTTTAAACTTCTATCTAAATTAGTCAAAACTGTCAGGTACGCAAGCAGAACCTGCTGCTAAGCAACAAAGCTGCATTACCTGGAGAATAATATTACACTGCACTGAATACTGACAGAATTGGCGAATGGTCTCAGAGGAAGGAGATCAGTCCCATTCTGTTACAAACCTGGAAATACAGATGGTAACGGGGATTAGCAGTCTAGAGGTTTTCTGGTTTAATAAATTACAGATTGTGTCTTTTTAAAACATGCATTTCAATTGAAGTTGGGCTCATCATTGCCTATAATCTATTAAGTGTTTTGAAATCTACAGATAAGCAATTTTGGGGAACACAGGTACAATTTATCAGGCTGTGAACATCTAGTTCTATCTTTATAGCATTATGAAAATTCTTTAGAGAAGCCAAACTTGTAAATGTTGCAATTTCCTAAATGCTGAATTAAAGTCCTTTTGGTTTAGTATCCAGTAATGTGTAAGTAAAAAGTAAAGACCATTTACAATGATAAAATTATCCAGCTATGGATAACAGGTTATTATTCTGCAGTAGATGGAATATCACTGAAGAGCAAACCTGAAAAGGTATTTTTCTGAGATTCATTCTGGTAATAGCCCATTTTACGTATTTCAGTATATACTACTTTTTAACACATCATATGCATTTTCCTCTTTAAATATGAGATTTCTTTAGCTTTGATGTTCGGCTGGATAAACCTCAAATCCATGTCTTTTGCTTTCATGAGTGCTTGTATATTTTCAGGAACATTTTAAAATTATGGAGTTTCCACCTCACCTTTCTGCAGCCTGGTGTGTTGTGCTGATTAATTGTCCATAATGTCCTGAAAATAATAACCATAATTTCTCACTTAAATGTTTGATGTGGTCTAAATCTCTCTTTGTTGGCCTTTTCACCAAAGACATAGGGACCAGTTGATTTATTTCCTTCTGGAAGAACTACTTAATGTGTTGGTTCAGTCAAGATGTGAAAGGAAGATACAGAAACTTGAAGTAGTATTGAGCATCACCAAACAACTGTGGTAAATATTAAATAAATTAATAAATACTTATAGTTACTTTGCTATGTCATTTCCTGCATAGTCAATGCTCAGTGAAGGATCCCTTGTTCCTGTCGTGCTATTTAAGACCCAGAAACAACCAGTTCTATAACTACTTGAAAATATATAGTCTCTTTTTCTGAAAGAATAAGCTGTCTTCCTACTTAGGGCATTTCACTGCTGCAGAACTGTTGAGGCAGCAGGTCCATCAGTCTGTCCTACATTTGGGAAGCCCTTCACATCTGGCTACCATGGCCAACACATGGGAATGGGCTTCCCAAACCTGCAGGGCCCGAGTGCTCTCCATACCACAAGCCACCCTAGGTGCTCTCCAATGCAATCTGCAAAGGGACTCAGAAAATTGTAACCTTCTTTGCATAAATGAGTGCTGGGAAGCAGAGCAGCTCACCCAGGTGTGTTGTGTTTTCACACATTCCTCACTATTTTCATAAGGCTGAAATGGAGCTTTGTGCAGAAGGTGTCCTGGAAGCATCAGGCATCAGTCTCTGCCTCAGTGGTGGCAGCCAAGCTTTAAATTATCAGACATGCCTTTGTGCCTTTCCTCTCAGTTCCAAAGTAAATGGCTTTCTCACATCATTCAAATGCACAACCAGGTTGTCAGTAGCTGCCGCTTTTCGGCCTAGCAGCAAAAAAAGGACATAAAATGCCACTTGCCCTTAACATTGTTCCTTATGTGCTTCTCTCAGCATGCCCAGCAGTGAGTTTCCTGGCTCCCCCTCGGCCCTCTGGTGAATCAAATTCAGAAGCGTTCTGACTAGCTGAAGAGGAGCTGAGGAGGAGTGATATTCATTGTAAGCAGGTCATATGGCATTTAAACCTCCTCTGATCATGCAGCCAAATTTATCAAATTCTCCCGTAGGAGTGGACGCAAATTCCCCTGGTCTAAATGAACCAGCCTCAAAAGCATTGGTTTCAAAGAATTTTAATATGAAGCTTTTCCAAATAGAACTGATCTGTGAGACTCTTGTAGTAAACAAAGTGGGGAATTATTAGTCTGCTCCCAAGTCTTCAAAGAATTCTGTAACATTGGGCTCAGTGTTTCACAGGACTTTACAGACATTTACAGGTGACCTGAACAAAGAATCCCTTTTCTGTATTGTTGGCCTTCCCCAGCTGCATTTGTTTACTGTTGCAACAACTTTGTTCAGTTTGATTAAGGTAGATTTAGCTCACTCTGCACAGACATGCTGAAAAAGGGTATGTATAAAAGGTGATGTGAAAGTAAAGCCTCAGTTTATCTGGTTTCAGCCATTTTATTTAATTTATGTCTTTACCATCTTGAGTTTAGTCCCCTCTTTAAGCAGGTCTTTAGGTCATAGTTAACTGTTTTTCCTGTCAGCTATTAAATAAGACTCATTTCTCACCAAAAACTCATTGTTACCATCTTCATAACGAAAACACTCCCAAAACTTGTTTTTCAACCATTTCTGCATGTAGAGCACTCTTGCTGTAGAGCACTATTGGTATTTGAACCAATTTGTTTTCCTTTGTAAGGATTTTTTACATTTCATTTTGATTTCTGACCTTTTTCAGAGATGCTAGTTTATGTTGAGATTATGATTCTGATAGATGGTGACATTTTCTAAGTTGGTGGGGTCACTAAAGGGACATTTTCTTGAAAGAAATATTATTTTATTTTTCTGTTACTGGTCCCACAATACAGATGGGCATTACAGGCAGTTGCTTCCAAGCATGAAGAAACATTTCAAAACTATCAAAGTCATTCTACTTTCAAAGAAATTAACATCTCAGCTTTCCAATGACAAGTTTCTAAAGGTGATCATGTGAACAGCACTGCATCGAGTAATTTATTCAGGCCATCCAACAAGATCACTTCATCCTTCTTTTTCTTTCACAACTGATTCAATGTTGACAGCATGGACAGCTCTATGCAATTGGCCATCACCAGGTTAGTACCATTGTTCTGAACCACGAGTGCAAGGTTTTCAGTACATTAAAATGAACACAAAACCTATTCAGGACTGCAGCCTTCTGTAACCTTGGAAACAATTATATATGTTCATTTGAGAGACAATCAATTTATTACAGCAGTGTCAAATGGTTTTGAAGAGAAAGTGAATTGCCCTGTTTCATTTGTTAAAATGTATTTGTATGATTCATCTGCTGTTGTTATCACTCAGACTATTATTAATAGTAGTAGTACATTTAATGAACACTTCCTTTTTTGTAGCACTGGAGAACTTCATTGAACAGTGAAGCACAAAGTCTTGGATTCTATTTAGTCTTGGGAGAGATTGTGCTGGAAGGCCCAACAGAGACAGGTAAAGTTGTTACTTGCTAAATAGGTACTTTTCTGAGGGCTTTGTAAGAGGGCTTTATTTAAAACAGTTTTGAGAAGGCTCTAACAAGTGACTAAATGTAAAGATAAATTGGGAGTTTAATTTGCTTTTTTGTTTCAAAATGTTATCAATGAGTAATCGGATGATTGTCTCTTGCAATTAAGGGATTAATATTGTGTGTATGTTAAGAGAAGCTTTATTGATGTGTTGATGTTATTGTGATTTGTCATTTGGATGTCCTCTGTTCTCCCCAGAATCCTCTTTCCCTCCTGTGTGGTTGCCAAGGGATGGCCTTGGTATTTGGGACATGTGGAGGGAGGATGTCTACCTGTGCCCGTTGCATGGCGCAGCTGGGAATGGGGAAAGCTTCTTGCTAGGGGGCGTGGCCTGGAAACACCTCTCCTCCAATCAGGCTGCAAGGAAGTAGACTCCACCAATAAATGGTGAAGAAGAGTTAATTGACAGCCTTTGGGAGGGGCCAGGGTTGCCTGATGCAACACCAGGGGTATAAAAGGTGGAGCAGCCATTTTGTAGTTGATCTCGTGGCTGCTGGGTCACCAAGTCCCAGAACGCTCTCCTTTTTCCTTATTCAGTCCTTCGTTGTGTTTTGTTAGGGTTTTTTAATAAACCTTTGAAATTTTTAAAAGTGAGCGTTGTTTCTCACACAAAATACAAAAATTAATATTGCACAATATTGATTGTTATTATTCTAGAGAGCATGTTTTTGGTTTTAAACATGGACATTAAGTTTAGCATTTGTTTAAAATGGGTAGATGTGAAAAAAAACACTGATCTTTTTGAGGACTGCTCTCATCTTTCAGCGTTACTGATAGTTATGTATATTCAGTGAGACCTGATTATTCCATGATAAAAACCCCCAAACATTTGGCACTCTTTCTTTGTGATTTAAAACAAGAGTAAAATATGTCTAGAGCTTTCCATAGCTGTAATACATCATGTGTATCAGAGACAGAATGTCATCACACTGCTCATTAGCACATGTGGAGCCACACTCTCCTAAAATCCCAACGCTGGGGCCTCACTGTGCTGTATGACTTAACCTCCATTTCACAGCTACATATGGCTGCTGGCAAGGGACCCAGCTTTGCAGGGAACAGCAAAAGCAGCTATGTGGGAAGGTTGGGGTCTTTTAAAATATACTAAGGGTTATTTTATAGAGGTTTTGCAAAGCAAGTGTGAATCTGATGAATGCTAGGAGAATGCAGTTGTCACTAGATGTACCTTTGAAATAGCACAGTGGGCTTTGCTGTTGGCTCCCTCAGCATCATGTTTCAAAAGGGGTGTTTTGTGTTGTCTCCAACTAAGACAGAGTCGCACAGTAAGTATATGTACAAATGCTTTTGACAAAAAACTCATGTTTAATTTCTCTGGCACTTTTATTATAAAGTGTCCCTGACACTATCAGTAAACTTTTTTCAGCTTTTTTGGGATATGTCAGTTCTTCCACACAACAGCTTTGGTTTGATCTTTTTTTCACACTGGACTGAAAATAAAGTATTTTGAATATTTTTTTGCAATAGAATTGTGTCAGAACAGATGCTCTCAATTCAGAAGCCTCAATTTTTCTTCAAAAAGTTTCAAAAGATTTTTAAAACTTTTGGACTGAAAAACATTGTAGGAAAACAAAATGTTTCCATTATAGTTTTGATTTCAATGAAAGGCCATAGAACCATCCTCTATGAATTTTGCAAACCATTGAAAAGCTTTGCCTGGAAAAAGAGCTTACTTCTCAGAAAGAGTTAAATCTTTATGGCATAAATAGAAGTTCTTCCACTAAAGATAGTGTCAAAATTCATATGGAAAGAGGAAAAAAACCCATCTCAACAAGTAACAGTAAAATGAAAAGAAGTTTTCACAAAGTGAAAAGATGGGGCTTAGTGATGGGATGCTTTATTTTATAGTTTAGTGTTACTCACATTAAATATAGTTGTCAATGCCTAGCATCTTGTTCCTCCAAGTTTGTGGATATGAAACAGTTTTTAGCACTGGGAGTAATATGTGACTCATAAGATTGGGAGGGCTGCTTCTGTAGCCAAGTGGAGCTTGGAGCCATTCTTTTTGGACTCACATCTTCCAGTAATGGCACTATTCATTCTTACTGAATGTCATGGTAAATAAATGCTTTAAAGTCCCTGTGCTGTGTAGAAGAGACAGCAGGAGATATATTTGAAATCTGCCTTTCCATTTTAGTGTCATATACAATTACTGAAAAAGGCAACACACATGAACAACTTAAGAACTTAATGGTTTCCCTTTAAAATTGTAGCTTGATGTTAATATGCCCTGAAATATCTTTAATTTTTCATTATAGCTGTCATTATGCAAATATTAAGAATACAGTTGTTGTGTATAAATATTCATATTTGTGTACAAAGGTATTAAGGTATGTAGAGGTCAGATTCTGTACTGTGATGAATCACAGCTGAGAAAAACAACAGCGTAGCTCGATGTGTTTTTAACTGGAAATGGGCAGCGAGAGCTGCCGGGCACTGAAAGAACAGCTGGCGTGGCAGCATTTGACATCCTCTGTGTAATTGATTTTGAATGCTTGACAGGTTTTTATAATGGTGCAGGGGCACTTAGACCAGCAGGTAACTGTTGGGAATAGATTGAGTGGTGGTGAGCCCATTTTCATATTACTCTTACTTGAGAATCCTTTAGACACACTTGACATCAAAGATATGTTCTCTTTTAAGTTCAAGTGCTTGTCAACTGTTACACCTCTTTTCATCAAATTCCAGAAAAGTAGAACAACTTTAAACACCTGTATGTTATTTAATTAAGTGATCATTGTTAGAGATGAAATTTCAAGTACAATTTATATATCAAGTAGGAGTAGGAAATAAAGTATTGGCTGGGCAAATCGGCCTTTAGTTTTCATCTCCAGCTTATTTTTGTTGGTAAACCCTGAGCAGAGGATCACTTGTGAAATTGATATCAGAATTAGATCAACCAGTCTGATAATTACAACCAGAGAAAGACAAGCTGTTTCTGTCTGTTTGTAGTGATGATATTTTTATTTTTTAATATGTGCTAAGTGGGCTGATCAAAGTAATTCAACAATTCTTAAAGAGCAATTGGATTTGTATTTCTTTTGCATTGCATGGTTGCAAATTGTCAGTTTAAAGAAAAAAAAAAATAACATCTCTAAATAGATTTGATTTTATCTGGGGTTCACCACCCAACCAAATAGATTTGATTTTATCTGGGGTTCACCACCCAACCAGGATCTTAGAAAGGGATTAGTGGAATTGAGTGCCTTCATTCTGGGATTCTGACTTTACTATCTGGTAAAAGAGTTTGCATTGCAAATAGTGAAACATACTCTAGTGTCTGAAAATCAGGCTGCCTGAAGTCAAGCATGCAGACAACTGAAGATTCAAAAATGACCAGTTGCTGTAAAAATCTAGGTCATATACTTCTTGACTTTTGGTCTTCAAACTTGTAGCAAAGTTTTTTGTTCTTCAAGGATATTTTTAACTCTGTCATCATTTGCTGCTAAAGGTTTGGTGTTTTGTATCCAGTCCATCAATGTTGGACTCTGGGTGGATGCTTGTACTTGGGACAATAAAATATCTCACATAATACATGGTAAATATCCAAAACAACTGCTCTGGTAAATTTAATAGATTTTTCCAAGCAATGTTCATAATATTTTATTAATAGCTGTGAGTTGATCTAGAAAATTTTACAGTGGTTGGACTGACCATTCATCCAAAAGATATAGGCACTTAATTGTGTCTAAGCAGCTGTCAATTTTGTATGCCCTTAAGATGTTCCTTTCTCACTTGGTTGATCACATCAGGCTTGGAGCCTCTGAAATGTTCAGACTTAGACCAGAAGGGAAAATTCTACTTATGACAAAAGGGCCATCCATGGCTTACCCAATATGGTGCATGTCAAAATCTTAAAATATCTCTGAAAAATATTAAGAGCAATAGGAAAGGACAAAGACAGTTGAAGAAATTAAATTATGTATTTTGGTAATAAGCACAAAGTACTTCCAAACTGAAAGGACTTACTTTGCTGTGCTCATTAAATTAATTTTACCAGGGATTATATTTTTGAAGAAGACCATGAAAGGAGAGCCCCCTCAAGATCACAATTTCCAAAGAAATAGAGGGTAATGGCCTTAGTATTTTAGTTTATAAAGTTAATCAGATGATTTCAAGACTGGCTACCCAGATCCCCTTAGTTGTACAAACTGTCCTTCATTTGCTGTTGTAAAAATGTGTGGTGTTTTATGACTGAGTAAAGCTATAATGTTGTTTCTTAGTGTAATTTGCGATTATTGGAGCAAGGAGGTAAGAAAAATTAAATCAAGAGACAAAAGCTTGGAGATTCTGCAACAATTTTTCATGGCAAAGCTGGAAAGTGCTGTGGCTTAGCTCATAATTGTAGCAAATATTACAAATACCTTGAGCAATTATACATTTTAACCCGTTTATTAGTTTCGAGCTAATAAACAGCCACTCAAGTACTGCAGTTAATCTCAGCTCTACTGGTATCATCTTCCTAAGACTATTTGCATACTACAGGCTTCTTGACTCATTTGAGGGAGATATTTCATTGCCCATAGGTATTTATTAAAAAGTGTCTGACAGAAAATTAATTTAATATTTATTTGTTAAGAGAATAATAATAACAATGCTTTTTTCAAATAGGCTTTCCCTCCCATAATTTAAAAATTAATTTCTTTGTTATTAGTGTTTCCTAAAAGGGACTCTCAGGTAAAACATTGCTATAAAATCCCAAAATCTGAATGACTTGAAGGATATTTTTAAAAGAAAATACATACTTGAGATATCCACTAATCTCCCTTTGGTTTTAATAATTCCCTTTGCACACACAAGAAAGTAGCTGTAGACAGCCCTGTGATTCTAGATGAGAGAGGTGTTGCTCTGCTTAGTTCTTGGAGACAGTCCATAGAAAATTAGGAATAATCCACAGAAAATTAACTTAGATTAGACTACAATAGCATAAAATAGTATTTGTCACTTAAAAAGAATCACTAATAAGACTAAGGAATGCATTTAAACATATGTTACAATAAATGCACATAAAATGGAGAAGCACTTGAGCTCTGTGATGTTGGCCTCAGTGTTAGTTATGTTACGTTCTATCAAAATATATAGGTTGAAGGAACTAGGTTTTTTTCTATTTTTTAAGCAGGAGTGTATATGTATTTTCTTGTCTTTTTTTTTTTTTTTTTTTTTTTTTTTTTTTTTTTTTTTTCTTTTGTTGTTTAATTTTTTTTCTTAAGCTAAGGGAAATCTTAATCATAAAACCAAAAACTAGGACCTACTGCTCCCCTGGGGTTAAAAACTTGGGGAATCCTATGAGTCAAGGCCCTGTTTCTTGCATTAAAATGTGACAGAGTGGTAATTTAAATTATGAAGGAGGGCCAGTTCCCACTGAATGCTATCTAAGAAGAATTTAGCATAACTGTCATATCCCATTTCATTTTCAGGAGTGTTATACATCTGCTACCTCCCAAAACATAATCTTGGGAAACCAGTTTGTATCAATATTTGACTCACATATTCAAAACTTCTATCCTGTCCTAACAACTCCACAAACTGATTTAAATATGCTGGGTTCTACCAATGTTGCCCCAGTGTGTTTTGCATTTGCATAGTAAAAGTAAACATTGTCTAAATTCATGGCTGCAAAATTTCTCAGAAGCAAAATGTAGTGTGCTATATCCTTCCTGAAGTGTTTGCTGTCACCAAACAAAAAAGATGAGTTTTGAAGAGCAATGGTTTCCTTCCAAGTAACCTCAGGTTCTGTGCTGTAAGACTGTGCCCGTTCCCTGATACAACAGAAATAATGGATAAGATCTTCCATTCTTTACTCAGAATCTTTTCAGTAATTAGAAGCTAGACTTTTTCTTCCTTTTTTTGCCTCTTCTACATTACTGCCAGGGGAGGAAAAACCTGGTGTTAAATGTTCTATTCCAGATTTTCTCCTCATTTATGTCAATCTAAGCAAGTATTCCAAACACAGGCCAGTAGCATCTGTTATTTTTGCTTTTTATTACCTTGCACAGGTTATTTAATTTTTTTAATATGTAAAAGGCAGTTCTCAGCTCTACACAGGCTTTAGCATTCAAACAGTTTGCATGTAAATAGTAATTTTAGCTGTATCCATGAATATAGTTACTTTTAATTTATGTAAATAATCTGCTGTCTAACCCTTGATTTTAGTTGGATTCTTTTGCAGTTGTTAAGTGGAATTTATTGCAATTGCTTCATTTATTATATCACGGCAATGATTTCTTCCTCTCTGAAATCCCTTAAATGTTCCTTATCAGTATGGTCTTACACTACTCAGGTTTCAAAATTATTTACTTCACATGATCACAACACAGTTTGAGGAAACCTGAATTTCTGCCATGCCATATGGTAATGGGTATTGACAGCTTTTTCAGTGAAAAAGATAGGAAGCGTCTGAATTTCTTTTCTTCTAAAAGTCATGCCTTCCCACTCAACTTTATTCCCACCTGCCAGCAAAGACAGATTTTTCAAAAGTGACTCCCTATCTTGCATCCAAAGAAATGGCTGTATATTAACAAAAGTCTGGTATAATGGAAAGTTCACCTCTGTTCTGTGTCTAAAGATTTTTAAAATCTCTCTGAATATTTTTGGGCAAAAGCTGTTTCCTGGGAAGTTTGCTGTTTTTATCATGACCCAAGGAATTCTCATCTGGCTGGTTTGGGATGGACAGCCCACAGGAGGGACTGTCGGTGCAATTTGTGTGGCAGCAGCTTGGGCAGTGTGATTGGCTCAGATATTGTATTTATCTCAAGTGAATCATAGGCCTATTTTTCAGGGCAGTGGTGCTGTTGGTGCTGATTATCAGACTAAAGAACATCTGACCATCCCTCGCTGCAGATCAATTAATGTAACTTATTACCACAATGATAATTGGCCTTGAACATTTGACTACTTTACATGAGTAATAGTTTAACATAAACATCTGTAGGTACTAATTTATATTTTTTAACAATGAACTGTACCATTGTTGTAAGCAAAATTCAAGTGTAGCTGTAGGAGAGTTTTTGTAATGTAGTTTTCATTCAGAGGGAACAAATTGGTGTTGCTTCCCAGAACGAGCTGCATAGGTAAGTGATGCCTATTCAGGTGATAAATTAGGTGCTGTATATTATGACAAGTGCTCAAAAATCCAGATGCATTTGGAAAAGTAGCTCTAAGATAAAATAGGTCTTTTAGGCACTGAAGTTTTCAACGAATGCATGAGTTTGATGATTTTCTTTAGTGCCCAAATTTAGTCATGCATCAGATTTTTACCAAATGTGCCAAAATCTCACAGTAAAACAAAATCACATTAAAAAAAGAAAGCAAAACCCCAATCCAAAGAGGTAACAAAGGGGATAAGTTATGAGTTTACAAATAACTACAAATAATAGGTCTTAACCCCATGCAACACAGTCATCTCACAGCCAGTCTTGTCAGCATTTGTTCTTGTGTATCTTTGTCCACAAACAAAGCACAGGGGTGGATATATATCCTCTGCATTGTAAGAGTGAGTGTGTAATAATGCTTTAGATAAAGTAAAGAATTTGATCAGTGAGCAATAATACTTGGGTTTTTATGTTCTGATTATTTCCTTTATTCTAGTCTCATTGATTTTACTTATTAATTGTTCATAAGTATTTTATTCAAATAAAGTTGTATAGAGTAAGAAAGCTGGAATGTTAACGTGAGTTTTGTTATCATTGCACGTTTTGTCACACGTCATGCAACCTGTGAGTTCAAGGCTGTACTTAATTCATTGGGATGAGGAATTCACTTGGAATGGGTGGGAGGCTGAGTAGGTGGCTGTGGTTGACTCTTCACATCTACCACCAAGTAATCCAAGTGCCTGGAAATTTGTCGAGGAGTTGTCTCTGAGGTGAGCTATTGAACGGGCTTTTTGTGATTATATGTAACCACACTACTGTTATAAAAAGCAATGACTGTATGATCTTACTGTGGTTAAAACCTGACTGACCTGACTTTGGATTTTGAAGTGGTTTGTTTAAGTCCAACTTCCTATAATGTTGAGAGTGGATAATTTTATTTTAACGCTGAATGCAAAAAGAGAGATGCAGATGGATTTTCAAAATTCTCCCTGGTTTTGTATGTTATTCTACTCAGCTGTGAAGGTGCTACATATTCTGTCTAGAACAGAATATACTGATAATATACAGTTCTATGTCTCATAGGAATTGAATTTTAATCAGGAAAGTAAAAATGCACTTGGGAATAAAAACTGCCGACATTGATTAGTCCTTGAATTAGGAAGTTACATAAGCCAGCAGTCTTACAACTCAGTGGGTGTTTGGTAGCGTGGGTGGATTTCTGAACTTACAAAAGAGCGTCACTGGAGTCAGGTGTAGGATCAGAACAACTTTATGAATGCAATCATTCCCACTCCTAATGGCAGCCCCTTAAAATTGTGTAGGATTTTCTTCCCACATCTTTGAAGTGGTGTTTAAGAAGTGGTGTTTAATGAATTCTTTCTTAAAAAAAAAAAAAAAAAAAAAAAAAAAAAAAAAAAAAAAAAAAAAAAAGTGGTTGGAATCAATTATTTTTGTGTAGAGAGGTTCGAGTCAAATGATGCTGTTTGGTTATAAATTGCATTGTAGACCTGTCAGAAATGGCTTCTGTATATATTCCTTACCCATTGCTAACAGATGGCCAAAAGTTTAGAATTTCCTTTTAATGAATCTATAGCCAGATCTTCCATACTGATGAATTTGCTATCAAAAGTAGTACCTACTGTGCCTGAATGTTTTCTGAGTACACTGAACTTTTATCTATTTTTGACCCTAAAAACGGAATTAAACTATCCATTTAATTCAGCCAGCTGTTCACCAGCCTCCTTTGATACCTAAATGACACAAACTAATTTTTCTCTCATAACTGTTGAAATCTGTGAGACCACAAATCTCTTAACTGAACATGACTCCCAGTGGCCAATATTTTAAATTGTGACCAGCATGAATACTCTGTTTCTTTTCCTGTCATGAGGAACTAGCACTGGTGCAGTTGGCATGATGACAGAGAGTCCAGGAAGAGCGTTGATTCTTCAGCAACACTTGCAGCTTTGCATACATAATTAAATTCTTCAATTTCTCCCCCCAAAAAATCCCTAAATAATTAATTAATTACCATATATCTGGGGAGACTCCCAATGCAGGCTCTGCAAGAATTTCATCCCATAGAAGTCCATTAAATACTTGCTTTAAAAAGTTTTTAAAAGACTTGTAGATACAGAAAGAGATGATTGATCCCCATTTAAAGTGGATGGAAGGCTTGAGATTTTATGTGTTGTTTATTTACAGCATCTACTGTTTTTGGAATAAGAGGCTCATAGGAGTTAAAATGTGAGGATTTCTCCACTTATTGGGGGGAACCACTCATGGGACATGAAAAAGGAGCTTTTCAACCATGCTTTTGTGCTCTTTTTTTTTTCTCTGACTATAGCAGGATAATTTTGCTTTCACTGCCATTTTGAAGAAATATTTCTCTGCTTGTCTGTAAACTCCTGATGTGTACCACACTGTGTGGTCTCCCTTCCTCATTTGCTCTTGTTTTACTGTGCATCCCCAATTTACTTCTAGTTTTTTTAAACCTAATATGATAACTATTCCTTTATTTTCCTGTTATTCATCTCTGTGATATCTAGGCAACTTAAAGTTTTCCAGCTTGTTTGCAATAAAAATATGTTTCATCTAACCTAGGTTTCTCCCCACTGCTCCTTTTTCCTGTCTGGTACCATTTCCATTATGGTGGGAAAGGTAAGCTTAAGAAAAAAGGAAATCAAATTTAGTGGCAAAAAGTAGGACCACTGTGCTTGCTGTGAGTGTCTGCAGAGCTATTTCTGTAAGGTTTGTGTCAGAGGTGATGCTCTGTTCACACAGCACTGTTTGTGCTGAATCCTGCTCTGTAGAATAAGGTCCTAGTTTTTCTCACAACAAGCTTTACAGCTGCATTAATTCTTGGAATGCCCTTCCATTTCAATTTATCCATTTCTCTCCCACCTTCAAGGCTACTAAAATTAGTTTCTTCCATTATCACCCATTGTTGTATCTTCCTTGGTTGTTAGAATGGTCAAGGACTTAAGGACTCTCTGTTGAGCCAGTCATCAAATCAGGGTGTTATACCACTAGTGACTGTTCTTTCTTCCCTCCAGAACCTGGTTTCCTCACCCTAGTAAAGGCTGCCATGGGATAATAAAGTCTCTTAGGTTTATTTTTTGAATCACTAAGATTCATGTGAAGGTTTCTCAGTACCTGATGAGCCTTTGACACCTGGAGAGCTTTGAAGGCTCCCAGCATTTAAGAAGATCTAGAATGAAATATTAGTAATATGTATTAAAAACACTAATGAAAAGTTTCATGTGGTTTTCTACATTAAAATCAGTTTCAAAGGAAATTTTGAAAGATAGAGCATGCTTTTTAAGAAAATGAAATTACTTTGTCCTAAGAATTTCTACTTCTAGGCGTGTAATAAAATCAGGATAATGTTGTGTGAAAAATGTAAAAATATGTAGATTTTTCATGTCTAGATCATAGTATTATGTTATAAGGAATTATTATAAGCCTTCAAAATTAATATCCTATCCAGCCATTGAAGGCAAATTAAATGCAAATGAAACTCCTCCAATGAACACATAATGCTTACTACACTGAGGTTTCAAAACACATTTGTGATGCTGAGTAGAAAAAAATCAAACTTACATTGAATGTACTCTGCAAATGCAAATGTCATCATCCATTTCTTTTTATGCTTTTCTGGTTTGTGCTCTTTGTTTTGCAAATATGGTAATTGTAATGCAGTTGCATTAAAATTGGAAGAAGTCATTGAAATTCACCCAGCAAACACACTCTTCTTCCAAAGTTATTTGGTTCAAAAGTGTAAAATGGATTTTGAATTTTATGTCAGCATTTTTAAAGCTTATCATGTTACATTCATATATTCTACTATGTCACGATTGAGATCAGAAATATTGAGGTGTTAGTATAAAACTACAAAAAGCCCCAAAAGGCATGTTTTAATCTTTGATTTTTTTGTTTGTTTTTTTTTTAATGAAAGGCCATCTCATGACATTTCTTTTGGCAAGACAAATGTTTTAACTCATATACCAAGTCCTTAAACTTTGAATGGTATACTTTCCTTCCAGTATTTTAATTTCAAGAGTTACCTTAACATATCAATTTTTCTGTACAAGTCCTGTAGGAAATAACTTTTCAAGCCTAAAAGGATTACCCTTTTGTGCCTTCACGCATTTTATACTTCCATTTATTCATATCCAGTGACAATGCTGGGAAGAGCTCTCTGGTGTTTGCTACACTGACCACAGGGCTCTGTGATACAAACTCAGGGAGATGAAAAATCTTTCTCCAACACATTGTTAAATTTTTACATTAACTTTTCACTTAGATGTCATTATAGACGACTTCCAGCACTGCAAAATCTCTCAGGTACTGGATACCTTCATCTGCAGTGGTCTGCTTTCCTGGGGAGTTGACAAGATCTTCCTTAAGTGAACGTTATGCCCAGCACAGCCAGGCCATCAGTGCCAGGGTAATGCACAGAGCTGCTGCTTCTGTTAGCCTGTTCCCAAACTTGGCAAATAAGGAGATAAGCAGCTCAGCTGCCAACTCCCTGCCCTGCACAGGAACTGGCTACCCAATAACTGCAATAACTACAGCATGATAATGTGAAACTCCCATGGTCTCACCCACACTGGGCGCCAAAAAGGACTGTGGTGGGCTGACCTTGGCTGGATGCTAGGCCCTCACCAAGCTGCTCTATCACTCCTCCTCCTCAATTGGACAGAGGAGAGAAAATTAGATGAGAGATAATCATAGGTTGAGATAAGGCAGGTTACTAAAGCAAAAGGTTATGTGCACACAAGCAAGGAAAATAAAACCCCAAAGATTTAATTCTCTGCCTTTTATTAGCAGGTGTTGTCTGGACAGTTCTCAGGAAGCAGGGCTTCAGCTCGCATCATGGTGGTTCCAGAAGGGAAATGTAAACAGAGAATGCCCCTGCTTCCAACTCCTTTTAGCTTTTGTGTCTGACCTGATGATATATGGTCTGTAAAATCCTACTGGTCAACGTGGGTCCACTCTCCTATTAGTGTTCTCTCCCACGCCTCTGAGCTTTCTGTCTCAGGCTGGAGTGTTGAGAGCCAGTGGTGATGCTGTGCCAGCCCTGCTCAGCAGTAGCAAAAACTCTGGGGTGTTATCAACACCTTTCCAGCTCCTGATGCAGAGTACAGCACTGGCTGCTTGAGGAAAATTAACTCCAGCTCAGCCAAACCCAATATAACTGTTCATCTGGGATTCACAGCATAGGAAGAAAATTAGGACCATTAAAAGAAGGAAAGTTGAATTTCTCTAAATGACTGACGCAGGCTTTATTCTGCTATGGTTTTTGTGGAAGATGATGGATCAGAATAGTGGTGTATCAGGTATGTGGCTTGTAGTAATGTGCAGACATCCTTACCTTTGTCAAATGCAAAAATAAAAATGGGGGAAAAACTCAAGCCCCACAGTACTCACAGGTCATATTAGTTGGTAGGCATGTGGTGTGCAAAGCTTGAATAGAAGACATCAGAAAACTGATCAGCAAAAAAGGTGATTATTACATACCTAAACAAGGAGCACAAGGAAAAAACCTTTGTTACACACACAATATCTGGTGAACAAGAAAGGTGGAGTAACTTAATGGAACTGATTGTCAGGGAAAAAAGTAAATGCTAAAGCATTTTATGGGAAATTAAAGTTACACCCTGTGGTGAGAGAGACGTGCAGTCAAAGATGAATACCCGTGTGTTTTCATTTTGCAGCATAGCAGCAAAATCTGTTTTGATCTCATTTGTCTTGTTAAATGTTTCGACTGACTCTGTATGTGTTGTCTTTATATCCTGCAGGATGCAGGTTAAGATTCTGCATGCTGTTTGTCAAATTTTAAGATGTGAAGCAATGCTCTTGGAGGCTTAGCATCTTTGTTTAACTACAGCTGTGTTACAGTATGTGTTTGAGAGTCTGACTGAATATTGCAAGGCTACATGGAAAGCAGATCTCCACTGAGTGGCCTTTGATTACTGGGGAAATGGAAAATAAAAATTTTGGAGCTGCAATGGTTTCATATTTTTATATCATCAGGGACTGTTAGTAAAGGGAGATTATCTCCTTGGTGTACACAGGTACCAGCAGCAAGTTTTGGGAACCATGCAAGCCATATCTGAGGATCTGGACTCTAACTGATTACTTGGAAAGAAAGCCAAAATTTTTGAGTTTATGGGAATCTCTTTAATCATTTTGAGAGGATCTTAGAAATACTGCTATTCTTAGCTGGAAGGAGGTATTTCTGTGTGTATGTATATCAGCCAGTGTTCAAACCTCAGTATAAACAGAAATATAGTTTTGATACTTTCTTGTAATGTTTTAGTTATGTGTTTTGCTTTGCTTTATCTACTGGCAGTCCAAGGTGCTAAATCTTAATTCCTCAGGTGGTTGCTTCAAATAAATCTGTAACTCTGATGACAAAAAGGACACAAATGCCATTTAATATCTATGATACTGGGGCATGTATGTTTTATAAAAAGTAGCTATAGAATAGAAATATTGAATGCTGCAGTTGTTATGAGCAGTTTAATCATATCTGACCATGGAGCAAAATGTGAGCAGATGTGACTGGTCTCTCAGCTGATACAAGTAGTGTAGTTATCTGTATCAGTAGAGTTATGCTGGCTTGACCCAGAAGGATTTGAGAGGAAATCTGTAAAAGTTGATGTGATTTTTGATCCATACTGGTCAATCTATTAAAAATACCTATTTCTTTAATATATTAATGGAAGAGTAGTTTCCCTGTGACACAGATTACAACAACCATCAAAAGTGTTTAATAAATGAGGTAGTTCTGGGTGTTACATGCACAGTGGTGCTTAAAAGTTCACAATTGCTTTCATAACAAATTCTGTGATGCAGTGTGCAGTCTGACCAACATCCATGAGTAAATCCCTGCCAGGCAGAGCAGGTGATGACTGCAAACCAAGCAGGAGGTGTGCAAGCTCCATGCCCGAGGAGATGAGCACTTGGCATTGGCAAGGAGCATTTGCATGGCCACAGGCTGATGGTCTTCAGAAATTCAAGTAAGGCCCTTGGCTGTCTGTTTTTGGTAATCTCTCTGCCTCTTGGCTATAAGTTCCTTAGACTCCTGTTTATGTACATGTCTCTTCCTTAATGAGGCTGTGCATGTGAGGCCTATAAAAATACATTCCAGTTATATGAATTCTAAAAACTAAATACAGCCAGCCTTTCAGCGTGTATGGGATATATAACTGCTGCAGGTAGCAGGTGAAGGGGTTTTTTGAGTCACTTTGGTAAATCAATTTTCTAGTGGGGTGGGTCATAATCTGTGAATGATTTTGCTGCCTATAGAGGTGTTTTCATTCCATTGAGATAGAAACATGAGGGCACTTCAGTGAAAGGTTTACTACATAGCTTTCCTCTCAGTCTTTTTAGTGAATATATGAAGAGCTACAGCTGATTGAAAATAAATTTGTTTATAGAGAGAAATAATGAGATTTAAAAAAAAAAAAATCCAGTATCAACAGGAAGAGTGAAAACCTTTCAGTTTTGTCTATTCTTAACTTTATTGTATTGCTCCAAAATCTGGTTTTAAGAATTAAATGATATAAAATGTTTTAGGTTAAATATGTAGTTGGAATTAATTTCAACACTATTTATTTTAACTGAACCCATACTTTTTTTTTTTTTTT
>WEIU01015901.1:23650-41054 GCA_013389925.1 Aegithalos caudatus
TTTTTTTTCCAGTTAATCAATACTTTATTAATTTTTACTATGCTAAACCTGAAGGTCAAGCAGCATTTAAGATCCCTAAATAGAAATAGGTGTGAGCCTGGCTTAATTTAGAAGTTTCAAGTCCTGCTTTACAGATATGCTGACATTTATGAAACCGTCAAGCCTTGATAATATTGGATAATCCAATTTAAAGATGCTTAGAGCTTTTGTTTAACCTTCAGCTTGAGATAACTGGTGGTGGTGGTTTCAGAGAGAGGGAGTGATAGCACATTCAGGAGAAATACCACACGCCAGCATTTGCAACTATTACCATTTAAATAGCCTGTGTCAACCTAAACAATACACAGGGGTTTGGATGACATTTTTGTGGG
Organism: Aegithalos caudatus; assembly: GCA_013389925.1. Lineage (NCBI taxonomy): Eukaryota > Metazoa > Chordata > Aves > Passeriformes > Aegithalidae > Aegithalos > Aegithalos caudatus. The sequence continues at coordinate 24,022 of WEIU01015901.1, forward strand.
AATTTGATTCCAAGGATCTTTACGGTATGATAAGTACATGATCCAAAATGACATATTATGGAGTTATTCTGGACTGGGGTGAACCCAGATCTCAAGCAAAGGATGATAGGCAAAACTGCATCCCAAACTGCACGGAAGGAGCAAGAAATTACAAATAGATGGAAAGCACTTCAAACAATTTCCTCCACCATGTACAGGACTGTATTGTGACATTCATCAGAGGAATCTCATCTTCCCAAGCTGCTTCCAATTTCCTGCAGCCTATTTGAATAGGTCCACTTCTATTAAGACCAAATTTAAGGGACAGGTAGGGTTTTCATTCTAACTAAACCAGGACACTGTATCAGTACTGCCAGGAGAATATCTCTAAAAATCCTAACTTCCAAGTGCCTTGATCCATAAATGTCATTTGTTTATTTACAGGTACACACCTAAATAACACATTAGGAGTAGTGTTCAGGAAGAATTTTCAGGGTTGAGGATTAGAGAAAATTGTAGGTTTTGGCTTTATTTCTTTTATTACATAAAAATCCTCGGTAGAGTAGATATCCTTTTTCTGAGAACCTGCAGAAATATTCATGTTATAAATAAAGAAAAGTCTGAAAAAAATAAGGTCCAGGGGTTCTGGGAGTTATAATCTTGCAGTTGAAATGTTAGGCAGGGATGAAGAAAGCTTGGAAGCTGCTCCTGCAGTGCTGGACTGCAGAGAGCTGCAAGCACAGGGCTGGAGGAGTGCCGGTGCCCACCAGAGCCAAGCAGGGGCGAGTCGAGAGGGAAAATGCAACTTTCGGTATTGGAATCTGCTGTCTAGGTTGATTTTTAGAACACCAAGTGTGTGATAAATTATAGCTTAACTCTCAATTGTGTAAGTGTGACACTTTCATAATAAACACAGGCTGCTTGGGTTCATCTGAAAACAATCTTCCACGTTTGGTTCATTTTATTCATGGGGACAGTTTCTATGTCATCTGCTGAGTGGGTTTGGTGCTTTTCCCCCTTTTTTTCCAAAACTAGCTCTGACTGCTTGCAAGGAAAGAAGAAAACAGACACCAAGAGGAACTGAAATTGTTCATTGTGGGAAGTATGCCTAAAAATTTGTCTTAAAGCTTTGAATATTTTATTTTTGTTACAAAATTGATTTAAAAGAATGAGGAACAGATCTTTCAGTCTGTATTCTTTATCTGCAAAGTATTTTTAAATGCTTAAAATTATTTACTCTCTTTCAATAAATGGACAAGAATGGATTAGTCAATACTAACCTTTAAGATACAGTTTTTGTTTTACTTAGTGCTCCAGTGATATGAAAGTTGATGTGTGGCACAAAGCAGGATGGACGTTGTAACACTGACCCTGCCTTTGTGATACCATAGGAGAAATACTGTGCTTGGCAATATTGGCAATGATGTTGTGTTGTTTGTAATGCCCATGGATGTACTCTGAGGAGACCTATCCTGGGGGGCCTCTCTGGTTTAGTTTTGTGCCAGTGCTTTGTTTAGCAGGGCAATATACTATTGTTTCACTTTATCTGTGTAAATGTCTTTTATATAGCTGTCAGTCCATTATCTGCCTCCAAAATGCTCTCTGAAAAATAAATTCCTTACTTTTACCTTTTTTTTCCTCAGTATTATCTGTGAGAGTTATGTATATGTGTATACACTTATAAATGCACACTGTGTCTGCATTTATTTAGCCATGAGAGCTGTGGAGATGCTTGTTGCCACTTCATCTACTTCCTATAAACTGATTACAATTTTAAAAGCTCACTGTAATATCAGGCCTGCTTGTGATCATCTTCCAATTGAAAGCTAGTCTGATGTGTACTGATATCTTGCTAACAGATGTTGTATGACACATGTTCAGAAAAAGAGGTAACATTTAAAAATGACACTCAACATTACTGACGATGCAAATGATGCAACCCCATCGTTTTTGAATCAACTTGGATTTAATCATCATTTATAATTCATTTAATTTCCTCTTAAACTCTGCCTCCAGCATCTCCTAGGTGTTTAGACTGCAGAAAGATAAAATTCATAGATGTATATTGCTGCCTAATAAATCTCTTTCATGTTTTCCACTTGCAGAGACAGGGTAGTCTGACCTTGGAAAAGGGCTATAATCCAGTGTCTTTATAGAGATGAGGAAGCAGCTTTGACAAGCAGAAGTTAAACCCTAGATGGTCCAGGACTATCTAGCCATTGCTTAATCTTCTTAATATGGTAAGACAAATCCCATTCTTCATTTTTATATTAACATATTTCAATTTTATTACAGTTTTTAACTCTTAAGCAGAGCTGTAGAAGCTTGGATAGAAATGCCAGACAAGCATACATGTTCAGAAGAAAAAGAACTCCTCAGCTCAGCAAGCTCACAAGTTTCCAAAAGCTTATTTTAAGTGGCTATGGGTGAGGAAAAATTAGGCCATTGAGCAAGCCAATGTAACAACTGCAGAGATAATAAAATAAGGACTGTAAAGTGAGAATTAATTACTATTATAATAAAATACATTTATTCTGGGTAGGGTTTGCTGTCAAGACAGAATTTCTAAGCAGCCACAGGGTTAGAAATGGCCACTTTTGATTGTTACCTGCATCATCAGCTAGTTTCCATTTTTTGGAGGCAGGATATGATTATCCCCAGTTGTTTCAGAGAAGGAACATCTAATGTCAGCCTTAATCTCTGTGAGGTGACTGCTTGTTATTGCAGTCTGCACAGAGACTGACCAGAAGGATTCCACTTTGAAAACTGTATCTGGAAATGAAGCTCTCTTTTCCACATCTCTTTTTCATTCTTGTCTCCTAAACTAGTATAATGGATATTATTCTGTATTTGAAGAAATTGTCTGCCACTGAGCAGGTTACACAGGCTATTAAAGCAGCCAAAGAACTGAGTGGTGGTTGAAGTTGGCCAGATTAAATTTAAGATAATATTTTCAACAATGCATACTTTTTTATTTAATAATAATTAAATTAAATATTAACTATTTTATGATGAACTTAAAAAAATTAACTCCCTTTGCAAATATAGGGACAGAGAGTCTGGATATTAAAATCTGTGATTTGAGCTATAGAATTGCTCTGGTATGCCAGTTGTTTGGTTGCTAGAATTAAATTGTATGATATTGTCTAGGAAACTTTTTCACTTATGGGTTAATTTCTTACAAAATATATTTTTCTTTGATAAAACAAAGAAAAAATTACTAATAACAAGAAAATTTCTGTATTATCAAATATGTTTAAAAGTTCACAAAATTAGTACTAAATCATAAACAGTTAAAATGCAATTTGAATCTGTTGAAGTGAATTGTTCTGAAAACATTTCCCATGTTTCACTAGCTCTCACATTTAAAATCCCATGCAGAATGAAATCTCTAGAAAGTATGAAAGATTTGCAATCCTAGTCAAGACACCCTGAACCAAGCTTTGTACCTTTGATATAAGGATGTTACTGATATTTGGAAATCTAAATTTTGAAGGATTTTAAATCCAGCTTCTCAGATGCTGGTTTTATTCAGCAGGCTTGTGAATAACCTTGGAAAGAGCTGATTAGATATGAGATACAGGCTGTTGATTGATTAAATTTGTTTGAATGCTCAAAAGCAAAGCTGATTCTAAACAGGTAAAACATGTTTTTTATGAAGCTGAATGGCAGATGAAATTCAATTTTGGTAAATGGAAAGGATCTAATGTATTTAAATATGAATTTTGATTCAGTAGTTACTATTCAGGAGGGAGATATTGGCATTATTGTGATTAGTTCAATAAAACTGTCACCTCAGCACCAGCTAAAGAGGAAAATACAGTTCTATGAAACGTCCTGGGAAAAAATAAGATAAAATAATGAATGCAATTCTTTTGAAATCTAGGTTGCATTGTTATCTGGAATATTAAGACAAGAGTTGTAAAAGTTCCCAGAGGAACTAGAAGGACTACAAAGAACAATAGTAGACAGAGAAGGGTTTCTTGTTGAGGACCAATTACAGTGCTCTATAATTTCTCCTTGGAAAAGAGAAGATAGGGATTGTGGTAAAGGTCTAATAACTGACAAATAGTGTAGGAAAGGTAGCATTTTTATTTCTTCTGGTGATATAAGGATGATGGTGTACTGAATAAAATAACCATGCAACCTGTTTAAAACCAACAAATGGAAATATTTTCTTCACAAATGGGTAATTAAATTGTGGAATTCCCTGTCAGAGGGTATGGTGGAGATATGAAATGGAAATAGGCTCAAATAGGTGTGATTTTTTGGGTTTTAAAGAAAACGCAGTCTTCAGATATAAATCCTCCCTCTGCTTTTAGGCAAAATGTCCTGCTGAAGGGATGTGCCATTCTGTATTTTCCTGGTTTCTTACAGTATTTTCCAACTGTGTGCCTTTTGCAAAACAAAATATGGCTGGTCTTACCATCTTCAGCTATTTGAAAACAGGATTAATTTTATCAGTATTAACAGTTTCTCTATGAAGTGGTGTTCAACCTTGCATATGTTTACACTTTAATCTTGTGAAGTGCACTTGCAAGACATCCCTGCTGCAATGTGCTGTGCTGGGAGAGAGCTCCCCTGCAGTCCCTGTGCCTGCCCAGGGTGATCGTGCACAGGGGCTTTGCTGCACACTCAGGACTTTTGGCAGTCATGGGTGATGGTAAGGACAAAAGTGCTGGTGCAAATTTAGGGACGTGGATTTTCTGCTCTGTGGTTGCTGGTGGGGTTGGTCAGGGGGTTTCTTTCTGATAATAGAGCTGTATCAGCTGGTGTCTTGAACTTAGGGCTAACAATTTTATCTGTATGGGAATCAAACCCAAAGAGCCAGTGGCATGGGGCTTCTCTCTTCCTGTTTGGGGTCTTGTACCCTTTTCTCAATTCTGTTACCAAGTTGCAGATGAGTCCTCAAAGAGATGCTGAGATGGACCTTGTTATGTTCATCCATGTTTTTCCCTTACCTGTGAAGAATCAATGTCAATGACTTTGCAACACATTTGCTGCTAGCAATTTTGGTGTAATGTGTAACCTGTTTCATAATTTTGCTTATCAATTTCAGGGACAAATAATTATTATAAGGTTTTTATTTTTCATTCTTTGCTTTTGTGATCCATAATAGAAATTCTAATTATTTATTGTAAATGATACAAGTTTGTGGATGTGTGCTGGTTTTCTCTGTTTGCAGGATTCCTTTTTGTATCAAAAAGTGTCTCAGGGAATGGAAGAAAATAGGCTGAGTAAGAAATAAGGTAAAACAAAGCAAACAGAAGGGGAAAAAAAATCAGTGGAATTTTGAAGTAGCCCATATGAGAAAAGGTATTGTCAGCAAATTCTAGGAAGTTTTTTTGGGTACAGAATGAGCAAGAAATATATTTCTGAAATACAGGATGCACTCTTAATTCCCTTAAGCCTCTTCTTTCTACTTTGGCCTAAATTTGACATTACTGGCATGTCTTCCTTATAGCAAAGTTCATGGATGCAAAGCCAGAATGGTGCAGCTGGTTCCTGGCTAGGTTTTTGCTAAGGGGAAATCTTAATTAAAGCCTCCTTCATTATGTGGTACCATGTCCTTGGAAGGGATGTGATGTTGCAGAGAATATTCTATGTCAGGGACAGCTTCAGAGAACACTGGTAGGGGAATACAAGTTCTTTGGAGAATGAAGTGTATGTAAAATAGATAATGATATGCAGAGTTAAAGTTTGGAAAATTTGGCCTTTGCTGTGGGTTTGCAATGCTTTGGGCATTCTGCCTGTTACTGTACACACACATATCATGGAATTTCTGCCAGTCACCTGCCACTTGGTGTGGTAGCATCCAGACATGCCTCTTGCCAAGTCCCACAAGATTCCTCATTGCTCTGTGCTCAAAGATTTAAACCATATGAAAAAGCAACGATGAGAACCAGAGCAAAAAGAGCCCTTAAATATCTGTGAAGCATCACTGGCCTCTAACAAGCATCAGCACTCCCTGGCACCATACAAATGGTCCAGGTGCCAGTGGATATCAGCAGAGAGCGAGAGCAGGATGGTGAGCTGTGCTTCTGAGAGCTTCTGGAGGACACTCCAGCTCTACTGATATCTTAAACAAAGTGTTACATTCACTCAAAAACAGTATTTTGCAATATTGCAATTACAGTATTTCAAGCTGGGCAAATTCTGCTTGAAATTTACATATAATTTTAATTTTCCCTATGGGAAAAAATATTGGTTGAATCATTCCCTCACATAAAATCCTGAAAATGCATTTTTTAGTAATTTGTTTAACAGAAAAATGCTCAGCTTAATATCTGAGAATTTGGGATTAATGTTCTTAGCTAAAATTGTCTCTTGATCCAAAAAAAAAATTCTTGACTCTTTAAACATTGACTTAGATATGTTAACATAAATGAAGAAATTTTAGGCTTCTGAATTGACAAGTGATATAAGAGTAAAAGAATACCCTTTTCATAACAAAATGATGGAGGTGAAGAGCTTTCAGTAAAACCTTTCACGTTATTCTAGAGAAGTTTTAAAAATTGACTCCTGAATGAATTTACATTACAGGCTTTGTATGAGCACAAATGTTTGGCTCATCCATTTCTTTTAGTGGATATCTAGCAAAGCCAGAAAGTCCAGTTATTTCCTTTAAAGGACAACTAGGTGAAGAGATGATTTCATTGTGTAGGTATATTTTTCCAGAAACTGTTACCTTATGCTGAGAAACAAGCGAGTATAGCCAAATACATAAACCAGTGATGCTTTGTGTGTGGTGTTTATTAATGGGATCTGCTGGAATACTTTACTTCTATTTTACAAATAAGAAACATGCAGTAATTCTCAGAAATATCTCAGTAGCTGTTCTGTAGCTCAGTGAAATGAGACCTGCAGTGGTTTAATCTGTTTTTTAATTAATATGTCTATATCTCTGTAAAAACAAATCCAGTGGGATCTTGCTGACACTATTAACTCTTATGAGATTATGCTACATATCAGTAAACTCAAACAAAATTGAAAGGAGATAGTAGTCAAATTTTTAATTTATTCGGCTAATTTTGAACTCTCAAAATTATTTTTAAAATTGAGCTGTGCATTAAAATAGCTTTCCCTTTTCTTCTTGAAAATATTTTAAAATCTGTGTTCATTCAGATAAAAGTACTTTTGGCTGCATTTAGCTTATTCTCAGTATTTCCAAGGTCGGACCAACAGCAACATTCAAGGGCTCAATAATCAGATTCTGATTTGGGCCTCAACAGTGTAAACCTATGTTAAAATATGTAATTTCAGTCGTTTCACTTTGATGGTATTTTTGAGAGCAGAATGTGACTTTAATTATTACACAGAACGCAGCTTTGTATGTCAAAAACCCAGAGAATAATTGACAAGCTCAGCCTACTTTAGAACCATCATTTGAGCCAAAATTCATTAAAAGGAATTCCACAGAAGACATCCTATTGGCATTTCAGGTACAGACAGTAACTGAAAAATGCTTTTCTATACAGATTCGTACCAACAGCTTTCTGTCCAGCGGGTGACTTTCTGCATTAAAAGCTTTGTAGAAGTGGAGATTGTAATAGGATGAACAACCTTGATAAAACGCTTTGATTCTTATCTTTGAAATTTTTTCCCCATTACGTTTGCCTTAGCTGGTGCTGCTTGCAGTTAAGGGGATGTCAGTGCTCCCATTGTAAACTTCTTTCATGGGGTTTTATGACTTCATGGTAAAAAATAGCTTTTGTCTGAAATACAGCAGATTTTTTTTTTAATAATTCTTTGTTCAGTTAAACAGCAAATGTTAACTTGAAAAAACACATTTGTTGTAAATGAAAGGGCAATCTTCAGCTCAGTAATATCACCTCAGATTAATAAAAATGACAGTATTTTAAAAATCCAATTTTGTTTTCACAGTTAAGGTTGTTTGTTTGATTACCTCTTTTGCATTGCACTTTGTTTAGACAGGGAAATGGATGAAGTTAGTTTCCGTGGGCTGGTAATCATTCTCACTCTCAGGTCGTTAGTACCACAATATTTAAGATGCAATAGCTGCGAGGTAAGTTTGATGAAAACAACTGCATATATTGGAATTTTCTGAAAAGTTCTATTGTTCCATCCATCCAGTTTTGTTTGCATTTATGTGTTGCAACCCAGCAGCGTTCACCCGCTCAGCTCTGTTTTCTGCCCTCTTGCCTGTGAGGCAGGCTGTAAAGAGCCTGGCTGTCAAAGATGCTATCGGGAGCTCTTCCTTTCCTCTGATTCTGAGGGCACCTTTTCACAAACAGAAGCTGGAAGATGAATAAGCCAGGAAGTCAGGGGGCTGAGCTCCCTTCCCTGCCCTCCTTGTCTGTTTCCTTGCAAGGATGCAGGCTTTGCCCTTCCTTGTTTCTTGACTTGTGACAATGCACCTGACTCGTTTGTTGAGTTCTCCTGGCCTTTGGGTTTATGTTCTAAGCAGTGTCTTTGCTGTTGTGTAGCTTAGCAAAAGTTGTAGTGGAAATGTCAGTCAGTTTTGCCACTGTGGTCTCGGTGTTGTAAGAAATAACCTCCCAGGCAGAGGGAGTTTCATGTTAATGGGTTTTGTTAGGGGAGCTACCAGAGAATGGTGGTGCTTCCTTTTAAGTCTTGGTGTTTGGAAAGTGCTTTTGTTATTGTATGGAGGGCTACCAGGCGCTCAAGGCTTTTTCTTTTGCACCTACTGTAAGAACTCAGGACTCGGGAATATACAAGTCAGGGGAGCAGAAGCAGCTGGGAGCTCAGAGGGCGATCAGTGCAGTTCTCCTGTGGGACAGGTGAGCTTTTGGAGGAGTGTGCTCTTCCAGGGTGTCCTAGTTTAGGGTAAATTTGGGAGGAAACCTCAAAAAGGGGTTCCTCCAGAAAGCAAACCCAAATGGCCCCTTCCCCAGCAGGTCTGGGAAAACTTCCTCGGAGAAAAGTGGAAAAAAACCCCTATTTATTTAAAAAACAAAATACCCACATGCACAAAGAATGAATAACATGAAGCAATAAAACCTCTCTCTGCTCCAAAGAGAGATGGCAGAGCTGAGGAAGTCCTTGCTGTGGGTGTAGCTCAGCCCACTCACTCCCAGTCCCTCCGGAGGTCCAGGCCCCAGTGGGCCGCAGGTGCAAGCCCTTGGTGCTCCTTTGGGTTTTTCAGTCCAGAACAGATTTAAACAGACCCAAGAAAGAAAAAAAAAAAAAGGGTCCAGGATACTTCTCTGGCTCAGCTAGCTAAAACTAACTAACACAAAGCACAGGAGATCTCTGTCTCACCGCTGTCCGTGCCTCAGACGAACACCGCCGGAGCAGGAATGCAGAGCAGTCAGGGCCGTTTTCCCAAAACAAACTGCACCCTGCTTCTTTCTCCCCTTGGCTCCCAGAACCAGGTTTAAAGGTACAGAACTCAATATACAGCACAAATAGAACAGATGACTGGGGATACAAGCATCTTAAAGTCACTCTAGGACACAGGGAATGCTGGAACACTGGTGTGTTTTTCCCTCCTTCATGACAATATGGCAGAATCAAGATCTGAGTTTACTCTTGCTTTAGTACCCTGCAGCTCAGATCTTCAATGTCCTGTGAGCTCATAATTTGTCATCATCTCCTGGCTTACGCAAGGTTCATACCATGAGATAGGGAATGAACAGCTAAATACTTAGTAACTTGTATACTGAGTAACATACTAAGTATATCATTCTTTATTATGCTGTTTTCTCCATGTTTACAATATGGAATTAACTCCTATATAAGCACTATACTCATTCATCTACAATGGTTTCAGTAGATTTAGCAAATACTAAATATTTTCTCTGCTGGAAAAGGCCCTATCAAAAGGTAGCAGTAACAGTAGAGGGCACAGCCTCCAGGAACTTGCAGAGACAGCATGGATTTTGTCACTGCTATCTTTGGGGAACAGGAGCCATTAGATTTGACTGTGAAGTGCTTTTAAACATGAAAATCTTTTAAGAGATTTTTAAAATGCCTATCTCAGTTCATTTACAAGTACCTTCATTTGAGATTTGTAGGCTGAATATATTGCTTTTGTAATTCAGAACACTAGGCAAATTTGTTTTGTTTTGTCTTAGGAAATATTTGAACAAATCAAAAGTGATGGAAGCTTTAACTAGAAAATATTTAGATTTGTGATGCAAATGAGTTCATGAAAATGATCCACTTGCAGTAGAGGAATAATGGAGTCAGATTATTGGAAAGTAAAGATAATAGCATATCTGGGATCTCATTGTTCAAGGACTGCCTATAAATACCGTGCATTATTACTCAAGCATTACCAGGTTATCTCCACATTGCTCAATTTATGCAAAACACTTTTCAGTGTCTTTGGAAAAATGATATGAGAGTATCTGGCTATTTTACATTTTGGTTGGTCACCGTTGCCCTGTACAATGCAGACGGAAAAAAATCAGAGTTGCATTGCTAGAATCAAGTAACATCATTATCTAAATATGAGCTTGAGACAGGATTTTTTTTTTTTTTTATTCCTTTCAAATATTCTGTAATTAATCGGAAAATTCAATTCAACTGTGGAATGAAACAAGTGGAGAGACAAATCTCCTTCGTATGTACCCTTGTCAATCCCCAACACCTCACTGACCTCTTGCTTTGCCAAAGTGGAAGCTGTTCTGTGTTTACCATGCTCCTTCCAGCAGCACTTGGAAGGAAAGGTTGAAGTGTGTAGGGCCCTACATGCCAAGCACATTCAGGAGGGGTTGTGACAGTAGCCAAGAGTGAAACTCTCAAAGCAAAGGAGTTGTGCCCATTCCTCCAAATAAAGAGAAAAAGCAGGGGCACTATCCATCTTCCAATGGCTGTTTGAAGGAAATGATTTTAAAGTAGAGGCTGAGGTGCTCAAACATGCAGATAAAATCCATGACTACCTTCCCTTCCTGTAGTCAATGTCTTAAATTTCTCTGTTGTGCCAGTGTGATGATGGCAACACAATTGTCTCCAACCAAAACCATTCTCATCCTTCAGCAGAGAAAGTGTATTTTAATTTTCTATACTCATCTGTATGGTCATTTTCTCTATAGAATTATCAACCAGAAGTATGCTCAATAAACTTTTGTCTTATCTGCCTGGGTTTTTTTTTTGTTTGTTTGTTTGGTTTTTTGTTTGAAGTTTTTGTTTGTATTTTTAAAGAATAGTGTAAGTTTTGCTTAATATTTTGGAGAGAGGCTGTTTTCAGACAGGGTACTGCAAATGAAGCCTCTCCTTATCCATCAGTGAAGTGTGGCTGAGCAGCCACATGGTTCCAGTCTTTTCCCTTTGCCAGGTTTTCCATGTCTGCTGCAGGCAGCTCTGCTCACTGTGCTGCACCATGCTTTTGTGCTTGGTATGGGCCATTGTCACAAGCTAGGTTTGGATTTAATGATGGGAAATGGCACTTACCAGTTAATAGTCACAGAATTTATTTTTCTGGGTTTTTTTTTGTTCTTTTTCAGTATAGCATTATATGGCAAGGACACTTGTTCTTTGCAGAAAAGATTAGGTGACTTCTTCATCTTTTGTGAGGCTGAAACTGCAGATATTTTGGGCTGTGTATGTAAGCCTGTATTCTTTAGGGAATAAAATATAGGAATCTGTAAAAACTCCAGCTAATGAGCAGAACATTCATTGGCAAGTTATTGTCCTTTCCCCTTGGTTTATTCTTAGTCTACAAAACTTAAAGTACAAACAGAAAAGAACAGATTCTCTTGACTCTCTTGCCCCATTCTCCATACTTTTCTGTGATACAGAAGGTTTAGCTCTGAATGCACTTGTCCCTCTTTCAAAATAAATTATCATCTACTTTGTCAGCAGGGAAAGCATCATAGATTGTGTGTGAGTTTCTTTTAATAATTTTGCTTTGGCCTATGTGAAAAGAGAGGGTTTTTGATGAGTTGGGGTTCCTCAGTTCCTGAACACTTAGTGGTGTCAACCATCAGCAATGCCAACACTTATTTCATCTCTAGTGAATGCATTCACATTCCGGTCTTGTTTCTGGTTTTCAGGGTCTTAATGATCCTGAAACAATTTGAAGAATTTGGAGTTTTCTTTTTCAACCATGAAGAGAATAAACAATAAAGGATAAAGGTAATCTATTAGAGTGAGAGAATGTTTTGGTCCATCAGGTGGAAGTGTTATAGCAGTGTGGACTTTATGCAATAGAAGGTGACTGTAGCATCATCCTCCTGCTTGATTACCTCTGCCTGACCTCCAGCTGACTCTGTTGTAATTATTATCTCCTCACCTCAACAGAACTCTTCCATTTCAGCAAATATATACAAATATATTGGTCTTTCTGCAGTATATCAGTTGGACTATTCTGGAAGTTATTTTATCTATAGAAACAGTGTAACAGAAAGTTGAGCAACCATGGGTATGAAAAGTAATGGTTTCTTAATCCATTTTATTTTTAGCTTTCCTCCTCAGGCTGTATACTGGCATGCCATTGTAATGCTGGTGGGTTTGGTTTTTGGTTTCTTTTTCCTGTTGGTGCCAGTATTGTTGCATTGTATTTTTTGAGTTGGGTTTTTTGAACCCATCACTGTGCTGCCCTGTATGCTGCATGTTGTGGTTCACAGGCCATCTGATAATGAGGCTGACTTAAATCTATTTCCAAGTGAACATTCCAGAAAACAAAACAGCTCACAGAGTTGAGGAATTCTGTTTATAGTTACTCTTTTATTTTTCATGAGAAAAATAACAATTTTACACCAAGTAATTTTTTAGCCTGTATTTTTAATAGGAGAGGGCAAAGTTCTTTGGGTTTTGTGTTATTTTTTGTTTTGGTGTTTGTTTGTTTGTTTGTTTTTGGTTGGTTGATTGGATTAGTTGTTGTTGTTGATTGGGTTTTTGTTTGTTTGTTTGTTTGTTTGTTTGTTTGTGTTTTTTTTTGTTTTTGTTTTTTTTTTTTTTTTAAACATGGAAATCTCTTTTTGGCTATGCTGTTTCCGTCAGCACCTCTATTCAGTTTGTTTTCCTATCTCTAAAATATGATCATGGTTGAATTGTGTGGCTCAGGTAACCCAGGAGAGAACTGTAGAGGTAAATTCAGGAAGAAGTCAGAATGCCACTGCCCCAGAATGCATTCCATGTGCTGAAGATTTTCATTTAATTGCTCATCTCTCCCTCTCTTCATCTAAGTCATACTGTAAAATGCTTTCATGTTTTGTGTGTTTTCAGAGGAGTTAAGACAAGTCATAGCACAGTGTGCTGTGCACTGAAATGGATTTCTTACAGTTTTGGAGACTAGGTTGAAGTGCTGTGAATATCTGTTCCTTACTCCTCTGTCTCAACCTTATCTGTATCTCAGTATCATGGAACTTAAAATGCCCAGAACCAATCTGATTGTTCACCAAATGCTGCAATACATAAGAGTTTTATATTTGATCTCACATTTTTAATATATAGCCATGAAAGTTAATTTCAGTGCTAGAAATATTCATACTCCTAAGTGTTATTAAAGTAAAATTTAAAAAATACAAACATATTAAAAAATCAATGGTGTCAATATGCCAGATATGTAGAACAGTTTGTTTCATTTATTTCCATGCTTACCTTTAACTAAGTCTTTTGAGGTTTTCTATTACAACCCAGCTTTGTATTTTAGACATATTTTTTAATATGTAACACATACTTGGTTAAATCATAGCCCCCTCTTTCTGTCTGCTTTAAGACAGAATGCCTTGTTGGGTTACTTTGTGATTAAATGCTAATGTCTGTCCTACAGATCTATGTAAGACTGTGGGTTTATTAAAATATTTAATGTAGATTAAAACATCATCATATATTAAACTGCAGTTAGCATCTTGGAATATTAAGTACATGCAGATAAATGACACATTATCTGGGTGTATGTGTAGAAAAAAAATTTATTTCAGCCATTTTCATCACCAGTCGTAAAAGGAGGAAAATGCCTTATGGTACTTTAGATAATGCAGTTCTGAAACAGACCTTGTTGCCTCACTTCAGGCATAATCCATGTAATAGCTGTATTGCAGCGAGGATAAGATCATCTTATAAGTACCATAAATGCACAATCTGCCATGTTTACCCAGTTTTTCCTTTTCCAGTTCCTTTTTTAAATCATACTTAAATAGATTCCCAGCAGTAGTTTATCTGTGATGCATCAGAAGAGAGATATTTTGGGTTTGGGAGAACAAAAAGCCCTATAGGTAGTAATTGCTGCTCTCTCACGAATTGTTAGCAAAGAGCATCCCATTCCACCAAAGGAAAAAAAAAAAAGTGGTTATTTTCAGGCATCCCTCCAAACAGAAATCATCCTAATCTATGCATTTTAATAGGGAAAATCCTGGCATATGTAATTAGAAAGGCATTTACCTCAGTGATGAAAGAGCTTTGTTATAATGTTAAAAACTGCTAGTGTTGACAGGGACAGTTATAGAAAGCAAGTAATGTTCCATTTTAATATCAATTGTGACATTTATTAATATTTTAGAAAGCAGGGAGCATGTCTGTAACAATCAAATGCTCTGGGAAAGCAGCAGTTTACCAAGTGCTTCTTAAAACAGATATATTGTCAAGCTATGTATGGTCTGGCTGTGTCATTTACTTGAAACATGTACACAATGTATTTGTTACCAGCATGTCTGGATGCACTTAAATGAACAGTAATGTAGGAAAAGTGCTTTTTAAAGCACTGAGGAAGCCATCTGAAGCTCCATTTTGTATGTGCTTCTTAAGAGAATGATTTTGATGAGGGTATATAGAGCTTTCCATAGGTGTGAGCCACCTCATAAATAAGGGTATCAGCCTATCCAACACTTCCCAGGTGCCCTTTCCCTTCTGCCTGAACTTCTACAGAAACTTGTGGGTCAGTGATATGTGTTGCATTGCATTTTTCTTGTAAGGATCAGCTTGTTTTCTCCAATTCAGGCAAGCAGGGAAACTGGTTTTGGAAAGTTATTTACTGTTTTTGCCTTTGACAAGCAGTAGTGAGAAGGTAAATAGGGAGGGAGGCTTTGAGCCAGGTGTGGAAATGCTATTTACTTGCACTGTTCTCTGCTAACCCAGGGTTCTTCTGCAGCCATTCATTCAAATTGAGTACTTGTAATAGTGTTTATTCCATCTTTAAAGATTTAAGATTTCACAAATGTAATTTCAAAAATTCTTTGGTTGCAGACAATAAAACTATAACAAAGCAATTACTGTAACTCTTTTCACCTATAGAATTGTCTACAGACCTGAGATATTCAAGAAATCTTATTTCAAACTGTAGATAGGAAACAGAACCAGAAAAGAACAGAAAGTCTTTCCAAAAGCAAAGCATTGCATTGTAAGCTTTGATATCCAAATAATTTTGCTTGTAGGAATGAAGCTCATCAAACAGAATTGCCTTCTGTTGTTACAAGGTAGTGCTATTGTATTCTGAACATCTGACAGCAAAAGAAGACAAGTTTCAGACACTGAAGAGCACACATAGTCCTGAGACTCCAAGTAGGAATGCCATGGATACCATTTCTCCTCTCATTATTCATATTTTCTTAGATAATTGATAGTTTATGTTAGAGAAATGCAACTGTTTCACACTATGAGGACCTGTGATGGTTTGAAGGCAGTTTTAGAGAGATGAATGCATATGAAATTTTTCTACAAAAATTCAAATGAAATGAGACAGGTTAGGTGTTCCATTTCTGTAGTCCTAGGGAACCATTGGCATACCTGTCTGGTGATATTTGGAAAAGCCATTTTTTCTTAGAAGGCACCTGCTGTGGCAAAAAAAAAGCCCCAAAACCCAAAGGGCAACTTCTCAAATTTCCTCACCAGTTAACAGGGGCTGAAGCTTTGAAGAAGATTGTACTGAATGTTCCACATTTCTGTCACTACTTGTGACAAAGTTCTCGTTTATTTCACTGATTATTTATCTGTGCTTTAGGGCCAAACAGAGTTTAAACATTCACCAGCCTTAATTTTCACAGATTTTTTTTTTTGGTTCTACTAGATATTGTCCTTCTCCCTTATTCCATTCAGGATTTTATTAAGTCATAATATTTCCATTCTGCAACTTTTCCCAGCAATCAGTAAGATAGGGGATGTGGGATAGGCATGTTTTTCTCATATCTGAATTCTGTCCAGAACCTCAACATAACAAAATAATTGACTCCAAATCAGTTTGGACCAACAACCTGAAAAATACAATCCCCCATCTGTGACTCTGCTTCTATTTTTGTTCTCTTCCAGCTAAAATGTATTCTGAGAAGAAGAATCATAGGGAAGCTATTACCTCTTATAGATCATCTACTCTGTTGGGTACTTAATATCAAATCCATTATCATTAAAAAAAAGATTAATAAACATGGAACATCTATATTTCTTCTTTTGGTTTCTAAAATCAAGCAATTGGACTTTGCATTTGGAATTGGACTCTTTAACATGTTCATCGATACCATGAAGTTCTTTCTTGCTTTTAACTATTTTAAATTTGCACTGTTTTTAATAGAATCCTTTTCTATAGAGGATCCTTTATTGAAAGGACAGTGAGTGAATTCTTGGCCCACTGGTATAAAAAAAAAAGCTCTGTTTGTTTCAAAGTATCTCTCACCATTCTGCCCTATTCCTTGAGTTGACAGCCAACCTTCAGAAGTAAGTGACATTCCATATTGCCTGTTTCTTATCTTCCTGTCACTATTCCTGGTTTGGCTTGAGAAGTGAAGGATCAACCCAACTGAAACAGGGATGAGGGGGAGATGGGGGAAATAACCAGGTACTGGACCAGAAATTCTTTATATTGGGAATATTCATTGATACTGGGAGTGAAAAGACTTATGCTGGGGAAAGGCAACTCATAGGCATCTGAAGTTCTTTCCTTGTTGTTCTTTCTCTAGAATTTGAAAATTCTGAATTTCTAATTTAGAAATTAAAAGTAAATTAAATTCTTTCTAGAATCAGAACTTAGATTTCTGATGGAAATCTGCTGACATGAGTCACCCCATATTCTTTTAGCAGCCTATAGTATTATGAACATTTTGGAATCAAACAAAATCTCTCAAACTGCTCTGTCTGAAAGGATCTTTTAGCATCTCTTGAACTGTATGAACTGTAACCTCTTTAGTTATGGGGGG